>JARHVA010000524.1:4972500-5191343 GCA_037957365.1 Torreya grandis
GATCTATATCTATGAGGCACCCTATATATCTATATGGGAAAGGCACTCCATTCCATATCCTTTCTATGGGGTGCCAAAAAAACTCTATATTCCCCTATATATATAACTACACTCAGATAAGACATGGCATCTAGGCACAAATCTAGAATAGACCATGTCAGTCTAGTATATGATAATGGGCACTCAAATGGACATACATATATACATACATACATACATATAGGGGGTCACTCGACTCAGCGGATAGATAAAGCACTTGGGAATCACAGATAATGACCCATTTAAGAATCACAGATAATGACCCATTTAAGATATTCATTGGAACTTATCTATCTCATGAGGGGGGCACTCCTATAGACTTAGACTAGATAATGGGTATGGTTAGGTTGTAAAGTACTGGGTACTTAACCACACTATCTATCTATATAGAGCAACACTTGACTCTCTTGGTGATATATATATATATATATATATATATATATATATATATATATATATATATATATATATATATATATATATATATATATATATATATATATATATATGGGGGGGGGGTCACTCGACTCAATAAATAGAAAAAGCACTTGGGAATCACAGATAATGACCCATTTGAGGTATTCATTGGAACTTGTCCATCTCATGAGGGGGGCACTCCTATAGACTTAGACTAGATAATGGGGATGGTTAGGTTGTAAAGTACTTGGTACTCAACTACACTATCTATCTATATAGGGCAACACTTGACTCTCCTAGTGATCATAATTTTGAGATCGAGATCTAGATCTAGATCTATATAGAGGGGAGGGTAGGGGAGGGTTCTAAGTCAAGTGACCCCCATATATATATATATATGGGGGGTCACTTGACTCAGTGGATAGATAAAACACTTGGGAATCATAGATAATGACACATTTGAGGCATTCATTAGAACTTGTCCATCTCACGAGGGGGGCACTCCTATAGACTTAGACTAGATAATGGGGATGGTTAGGTTGTAAAGTACTTCGTACTCAACTACACTATCTATCTATATGGGGCAATACTTGACTCTCCCGGTGATCAAAATTCTGAGATCGAGATCTAGATATAGATCTATATAGAGGGAAGGGAAGGGGAGGGGAGGGTTCTCCATCACAGACTAGTTACACAAACTCTATGTATAATTTAACTTGCATTGCATGGTCACGGTATAGTCTAGTCTAGTTTATATACCATGGTTACATGTTGAATTGCTGAATTGCCATACTCTCTATATGGGCAAGGAAAGGGGATCACCATGTACTCTAATCTTAGGGGTAGTCTAGTTATTGGTTATTCCCTACTCTCTATATGGGTAAGGGGAAGGGATCACCACGGATCATGGGTTATCTCTAATCCAGGATAGAATCACTTGAAAATGAGTTAACCTTGGACATGCCAATTCAAATGAGTCATCATGTTCTCATTCACATGAATGACCCTAGAATCTTTGAAAGGAGAACAATCTATATATGGGGATGTAAGAGTGGAATTGATGCGAATGAGGGTGGCTCAATGTCGGCACCTTCTAATTTTATAAAAAATGATGCAGATGAAGGTAGCTCGGTGACAACACCCTCTAGTTCTTTTTAGATAGGGACCCCTTCTCTATATATGGATTGATAGGATATATCCATTTGGGGGTGATTGTGGTTATATATAGTCATAGTCAGCACCCGTCCCATAGATAGATTATTATATATATCCATTTGGGGGCGATTGTGGTTATATATAGTCATAGTCAGCACCCCTCCCATAGATAGATTATTATATATATCCATCTGGGGGCAATTGTGGCTATCTATATCTTTATCTATATCTATATCTATATACAAGGCCTATCTATATCTATGCCCTTGATCGAGGCAATTTATGTGCTTACCGAGGGAGATAGTGTTATTATAGCTATGCACTCAATCAACTTCGGGAAGGACTTTAGGCGACTAGGGCCTTTAGGCCATTTACACACCCCTATCCCTAGTTTCTATAGCTAAGGCAAACATTGATCACACTTGACTAGAGACTATGAATTGATTGAATGGGACTTGATCCAAGGTAGTTACTAACATTCTTTCAGTGAACGGACTGGCTTACTAGATTCAATCCAAGTTCTACCATGTTGGGTGAATATTTTGTCAACCAGTTAACTGGTAAACAAAATAGTTCTGATCAACAATAACAGGAAGATTGGTCGGCCAAATGTGTAGGTTTACCACATCAAAAGGGGACTAATCTCTCCTCTCATCAAGGGGAGGTTCCCTATAAATACACAGGAGCTATATGCTATATATATAAGCTAAAAATAACACTTGGGGGTAGGATAAACCATCCATCTCTTTTTTTTCAGAGATGATGCTCACAGATCAAAGGAGAAATCCTAGGTGATTGGTGAAGGCACTTCTCTTCTTTCAGAAGTGCTATTCAGCCAAGAGCCAGATCCCTTCTTTGATAGTAGAAATCCTGGTGAAACGATAGAAGGCATTTCTCTTCTTTCAGAAGTGCTTGTTCTTGCAAACAACATGAATCTTTCTGGTAGTGACAAGTAACTAATAACAGAGTAACCAACAATCTAAGATGTAGCACAAAGTCTCTACCTTGACTGTCCAAGAGTGAGATACAAAGAACAATGAGAGCACAAAGTCGTCTCAAGGTCTTTTACATAAAAATAGAAAGAAAACACACACTGAAGACAAATATGATAGCACAAAGTCTGAAAGTAGCTGGCTTCAGGACACTTTCCTTATCACTTCCACTAATTTTACTTGTTAGATTAAATAAACAAGAAGACATTCAGAAGATAGACATAAGAACAATCTTCTAAAATGATACAAGATATGACAGCATAAAGTCTGCAAACAACTTGCTTTCTCCTTCAGATAAAATAATATGAACAAAAACCTGAGCTCAAGTCTCAGTATTCACCTTTCAATTTGGGTAGAGTTTTGCTTCTGTGATCAAAAGGTCTCCCTTGCATCGAATGAGAGATTACATTATATAGAGGCCAAGAGAGACTTGGCACTTTGTCTTATGGAGTGACCCATGCTACGCAATTAATGCCTTGGATGCATTTTTGATTCAGTTAGGGAGGGCCACGCTGGAGCAGGGTAGTTGCCTTAACTGTGGCATGCTGGTTCATCTCCTTTGTCTACTCTTAGGCCTGAATTACTCATTCCATCACCTGCTAGCCATGCAACTGTCTACTCTACCTTTATTCCAAAGGGGACAAACAGGCTGCGCTTTCAATGTTTGCAGGCCCCAAATATCTTCTCGATGAATTGCTTCACCTACTAGAATTAATTCTTGTTGGGTTTCCCTTTTTGTCTCTTCTCATTTAGCTCTAACTTTATGGTCTTTGAATGCATTTAGGTCTACATTTTAAATTTACACAGCTCAATAGACACTTCCTCGTAGCAAATTTACTACTCGCAGGTCTTTTATCTTTTGAAAGTTATCAGCTAGTTAGTCGTCTTAAATTTGAAATTTGTGGGCCTATCATTTTTCTCAGCAACTCCCTTTGTGTCTTTCTCGCTTGTTATGGCCACTTTTCGCTATGACACAGGTGAGGACACATGGCGGCATCCGCAACTTTGAAATAGGCTTTTCAGAATAAGCTTTGAAACTTGTTAGAGACCGTTGGCACGAATGCAGACACTTGGAAGCTTTCACTACGCTTTGAGGCTTGACCCTCCCTGAAGGAGGCTTGAAATAGGCCCATTTTTGAGTGTCGAGTGTCCCCCCGCAAGGGTACCTACCCTTCAGGATCATCCAAGTGGCCTCCAGGGTTTAATTCTTTTAGAAGATTTTTCATCTCTTTATTTCTTTTAGACAAAATGTCTAAAGAAATTCTTTCAAAAAATTTGTTCGAAGGAGAACTTTCCTTGGTTCTATGTTTCTCCATTTGAGAGTGCTCCATCTTTGACACATGGCACCTTCCGCCGCTTTTAACCAGAGACACGTGGCGTCTTTCACCACATCATACTGAAACCTTCCACCATTGACACTTGGCACTTTCTGCTCTCAGGATTTTGCAACACCATAGAAATGTTTGGGGCTCATTTGAGTTCTCACGGATGATGACACTTGTCGGTCTCCGCCTACTTTAGTCATTCACCCAAGACCCACCACAGTATTTGCTCAATATAGTGAAACTAAAGGAAGGGACTACAGATATTGACACTTGGAGGCTTTTGACAAGTTTCAAAAGGGACACGTGGCAGTATTCGTCGCTTTAGAAACAAAGTATAATGTGTCTCAATAGACGACACTTGGCAGCTTCCACTCATCCTTTTCTTTTATGCGTGCTTCGATTGAACCATCTATTTTTTTGCTTCTTTCTTTGACTGAGGCCGCCTTTAAACCTTTGAACCTGTGAACCATTGAACTTTGAAGCGGTTCAAGGTTCAACGGTTCAATCAGTTCATTCCTTTTATTTGGCTAAGTCTCTTTGATATCTTTTTGAACCAAACGTGTTGAACTTTTTGGTCATTGAACCCATTGAACCGATGAACCAAAATGGTTCAAGGTTCAACGGTTCAATGGTTCAAGCCTTTGAAACTCGTTAAGTGCTCGGAGCCATGGAACCTTTGAAATGGTTGAACTTTGAACCTCTGACAAATGCGATTAGCTCTTGCTGATGACATTGAACCTTTGAAATGGTTGAACTTTGAACCTCTGACAAATGCGCTTAGCTCTTGCCGATGATGTTGAACCTTTGAACCCGTTGAACCGAAATGGTTCAAGGTTCAACGATTCAATGGCTCAATGGTTCAATCCTTGCTTAAATACTTGTTGATGGACATTTTTGATCAAACTAAGGCACTGAACCAATCCTAAAAATGACTAAGTGTTGGAAACTATGTATTTTGATTGGACTCACATGTAGAAGCCATTGAACCTATTGAACCTGCTAATCCCTTTACTAAAAAAGCTTGAAAAATGAGGAATTTGAAATCTCAGAACAAGTTTTGAGAAGGGAAGAAAGAAATTTTGGTCTGTGCTAGGCCAAAATAGTCTGTAAGTTGTCTCAAAAATGAGTGACATTTTTTGGGGACAATCGCTGGCTCCAGTTGGGGAACTACCTTCAGTTGAAAACTTGAAACATAGCTGAGGAGAGTAGAAACCAGAATCTCCAGTGCCCTGAATTATGCCATTGGGATATGGAGTCATGCTACCCAAAAAAGAAAGGCACCAAAAATGAAAATGAAAAGCATAAAACAGAACTAAAGACTATATAAATATACATATGTACAGCTGATCTTATCTGATGCCTCAAGATTTGAAGCACTTCAGATGCTACCCACTATGAGATAGTGAAAATGGCATTCCATCCTGATAAACTAGTAAGAAACTATTTTCTCGCTAGAATCGGTGATGGGCGAATGAAACTCTCCACCAAGAATCACATTTTCTATGCACTCCTTTCAGTTCTCTCTTCTTGCCCCATGGCGAGACTTGGTCTTCAATCCGAAAACCATAACTACTTGCTCTCTTGGTGAAGAGTTTCTTTTGCTAACTTTGGAGTACAGTAGTATGTTCCACCACCATAGCTTGCTGTTTTATTGGTTTAGTCAAGCACATGCTTTGATTGTCTCCCTCAGACACCTGAGAAACCATTGGTTCATCATCTCATTTGGTGTGAAGGAGTTTGATATCCTGGTCTTGAGCAGCCTTCAATCCGAGCAACATAGATTCACATTCAGTTGTGTTGTTGGTGTTGCTAAACTGCAACTTGCATGAAGAAAAAATATCTTCTTGAGGAGCTATCAACACAGTCTCAGCTTTAACATTGGTAGAAGAATTACTGCCATCAGATTTCAAGATCCAAGCATCATCAGAAGCTGATCTTCTATCAAATTTATCTTCATTAGAGATGGAAGATTCTTCTTCATTTGTACTACACCCTACCAATTCTTCTAATTTCTTGTTTAGATCAATTCCTGGATTGCCAGCTATAGGAATTTCGTATGCAGAAATATGAACATCTTCTGTGGACAAAAAATAATTACCCTTGCTTGAAGACTCAAATAGAATCTAAGCTTTAGGTGCTGATGTCTGAGTGACTGGGATGGGCATGTTCCTTGGAGGATCATGAGTTACCTTTCTAATCTCTTGTTCTACAGGGACAATTGTATTCTTCACATACTCTACCAACCTATCAAACTGCTTAGGGTTGACTTGTAGGAATTCAAATTCAGTCATTTGAATTTTGGACTTCTTGACATGATCAATTATGTAAAATGACTGAAATGGATTAGGAAGAGAGGATGGGAGTTCATCCTTTTGGTTTTTAGGGGGGAGGACTAATCTATGAATTTGAAGTAGAAGGTGTAGGGATGTTTAATGTACTTACCTTCTTAGCAATCACCAGGTCCTTTGGCTAAAAAGGCAGAGTGGTCCCACATTTAGCAATTGAAATTGCCGGTTGAAGTTACTCCTCTACTTTCTCTTTATCAGCTGGTTGGGCTGACTGATTCTTAGACTAGGTGAATACTGTGTATGATCATTCGACTGCATCACCTTTACTTCTGGGTTCATCCTGGTAATTTAGGAAACCAATGTGGGAGTCGCTCGCTGACTTTTCTTGATCCTTCGTGAAGAGATCAGCGTCATTTCTTTGCTCAAACTCAGGTTGGAAAGAGAAAACATGTTTTGTTTCTAGATATCCAACTACTGAGTTGGTTGGAGATGCTTCAAGGGCGAGGTTCCTCTATGGGGGAGGAAGATGATTTGGCTACCCTTGATTTTTGGTAGCATTGTATTGATATGACTGATTGTGGAATGTCCTCATTGGTACATCTCTGTATGAAGGAGCAAAAGACATACTTTGTGCCATTTGTCTTTTCAAGGCTAGCAGTTCATTTGCCAGCTTTTGCACCATTTGATTAGTGGTGGTTGTAGATGAATTCTCAGAAGATGAAGGAGATTTAGCTTTGTTTAGGTCTCTCCTTATCTTTCCTGACAAGATAAGGTCATCTTCTACCTTAGTAGCCAAGTCTTGAGTAGTAGCAAGGTCTATGTGTCTAGCTCGTCTCAGCAAAAAATTCACTTCAGACAGCTGTGAGTTGATGAAAAAACACATAAGATTTTGAGGTGTTGGCTGGACGACCATGGAAATCCTGTGCCTCAGTTTGTCAAACTTGGCAATGAATTCCCTCATAGGTTCATGGGGCTCCTTCTTCATCTGTATGAGCTAGGCCGGCAAGGCATGTGCATCTTCTACAGGCTTGAACCTTATTTCGAACTTGGCTTTAAGTGTGTCCCAGTCAGTTACTAATCTAGCTTGCAGATGGTAGAACTAGTCTGTAGCAGCACCTTGTAGTGTTTTCATGAAGAGCTTGACTACCACATCTTCAAATTCCACCTCTATTACACCATAGGCTATGCTGAAGGCTGCAATGTGTTTATTAGGGTGAACTCTTCCATCACCAAAGAATTTGGGGAAGTTATTTCTTGAGCTACGTGGAAGTTCATGTAGAGGTGGAGTAAGATTTAGTGGACCGAATGAGTTACCCCAAGGGCCTTGAACTGCCATGATGAGATTATGAAAAAGAGGATAACAAATTTAGGCAGTGTATGGATAGGCAAAGCGATGCTAACAGCTAAAAAAGTAGCTCTACCTTGGGCTCTCTGGCTTCTTGTATAGCATGGAGTTGCCAAATTGTAGAAATTTTTTTTGGAAAGAATTGACCCTACTTCAGCTTGAAGCTTGAGGCTTCAAACTGCGCGTTTTATCCCAGTGGCTCTGGTTTTGCAGACCAGATAATATAATGGAGATGGAGGAAGATGGTAAGGCTATAATGATAGTGGGTAAGACACAGAATAGAGTCGCTAGAGTTTGTAATGGATAAGGGTAGGGACTACTTCAATCTGAAACTTGAGGCTTCAGACTGCGCATTCATCCCCAACAGAGTTGCCAAAAATTGTTAGGTGAATATTTTGTCAACCAGCTAACTGGTAAACAAAATAGGTTTGATCAACCACAACAAGAAGATTGGTCAGCCAAATGTGTAGGTTTACCACATCAAAAGGGGACTAATCTCTCCTCTCATCAAGGGGAGGTTTCCTATAAATACGCAGGAGATATATACTATATATATAAGCTAAAAATAACACTCGGGGGTAGGATAAACCATCCATCTCTCTTTTCTTAGAGATGATGCTCACAGAACAAAGGAGAAATATTGGGTGATTGGTGAAGGCACTTCTCTTCTTTTAGAAGTGCTATTCAGTGAAGATCCAGATCCCTTCTTGGATAGTAGAAATCTTGGTGAAATGATACATGATGCTTCTCTTCATTCAAAAGTGCTTGTTCTTGCAAACAACAAGAATCTTTTTAGTAGTGACAAGTAACTAATAACAGAGTAACCAACAATCTAAGATGTAGCACAAAGTCTCCACCTTGACTGTCTAAGAGTGAGATACAATGAATAATGAGGGCACAAAGTCGTCCCAAGGTCTTTTATACAGAAATATAAAGAAAACACACACTGAAGACAAATATTATAGCACAAAGTCTAAAAGTAGCTAGCTTCAAGACACCTTTCTTATCACTTCCACTAATTTTACTTGTTAGATTAAATAAACAAGAAGACATCCAGAAGATAGACATAAGAACACTCTTCTAAAATGATACAAGATATGATAGCACAAAGTCTGCAAACAACTTGCTTTCTCATTTAGATAAAATAATATGAACAACAATCTGAGCTCAAAGTCTCAGTATTCACCTTTCAATTTAGGCAGAGTTTTGCTTCTATGATCAAAAGGTCTCTCTTGCATCGAATGAGGGATTACATTATATAGAGGCCAGGAGAGACTTGGCACTTTGTCTTTTAGAGCGACCCATGCTGTGCAATTAATGCCTTAGATGCATTTTTGATTTTGTCAGGGAGGGCCACGCTGGAGCAGGGCAGTTGCCTTAACTATGGCATGTTGGTTCATCTCCTTTGTCTACTCCTAGGCTTGAATTACTCATTCCATCACCTGCTAGCTGCGTAATTGTCTACTTTGCCTTTATTCCAAAGGGGACAAATAGGTTGCACTTTCAATGTTTGCAGGGCCCAAATATCTACCTGATGAACTGCTTCACCTACTAAAATTAATTCCTACTCGGTTTCCCTCTTTGTCTCTTCTCATTTGGCTCCAGATTTAGGGTCTTTGGATGCATTTGGGTCTACATTTTAAATTTACAAAGCTCAATAGACACTTCCTCGTAGCAAATTTGTTGCTCGCGAGTCTTTTATCTTTTGAAAGTTACTGGCTAGTCAGTTGTCTTAAATTTGACATTTGCAGGCCTGCCATTCTTCTCAACAACTCCCTTTGTCTCTTTATCACTTGCTATGGATGTTTTTCACTATGACATGGATGAGGACACATGGCAACATTCGTAGCTTTGAAATTAGCTTTTTGGAATAAGCTTTGAAACTTGTTAGAGACTGTTGGCATGGATGCAAACACTTGGCAGTTTTCACTATGCTTTGAGGCTTGACCCTCCCTAAAAGAAGCTTGAAATAGGCCCATTTTTGAGTGTCGAGTGTCCCCCCTCAAGGGTACCTACCCTTCGAGATCATCTGGGTGGCCTTTAAGCTTTAATTCTTTTGAAGGATTTTTCGTCTCTTTATTTCCTTCAGACAAAATGTCCAAAGAAATTCCTTTAGACAATTTGTTTGAAGGAGACCTTTCCTTGGTTCTGTGTTTTTGCATTTGAGAGTGCTTTGTCTTTGACACGTGGCACCTTCCACCACTTTTAACCAGAGACATGTGGTGCCTTTCACCGCATCATACTGAAACCTTTCACCGTTGACACTTGGCACTTTCTGCTCTCAGGCTTTTACAACACCATAGAAATGTTTGGGGCTCATTTGAGTTCTCACAGACGATGACACTTGTCGGCCTCTACCTGCTTTAGTCATTCTCCTAAGACCCACCATAGTCTTTGCTCAATACAGTGAAGCTAAAGGAAGGGACTGTGGATATTGACACTTAGAGGCTTCTGACAAATTTCAGAAGGGACACATGGCAGTATCCATCGCTTTAGAAACAAAGTATAATGTGTCTCAGTAGATGACACTTGGTAGCTTCCACTTGTCCTTTTATTTTACATGCGCTTCAGTTGAACCATCTATTTCACTGCTTCTTTCTTTGACTGATTCCACCTTTGAACCTTTGAACCCGTGAACCATTGAACTTTGAAGCGGTTTAAGGTTCAATGGCTCAATCGGTTCATTCCTTTTATTTGTCTAAGTCTCTTTGATATCTTTTTGAACCAAATGTGTTGAACCTTTTGGTCATCAAACCCATTGAACCAATGAACCAAAATGGTTCAAGGTTCAACGGTTCAATGGTTCAAGCCTTTGAAACTCGTTGAGTGCTCGGAGCCATGGAACCTTTGAAACGGTTGAACTTTAAACCTCTGACAAATGTGCTTAGCTCTTACTGATGACGTTGAACCTTTTAAATGGTTGAACTTTGAACCTCTGACAAATGTGCTTAGCTCTTGCTGATGATGTTGAACCTTTGAACCCATTAAACCCATTGAACCGAAATGGTTCAAGGTTTAACGATTCAATCCTTGCTTAGATGCTTGCCGATGGACATTTTTGATCGAACTAAGGTGCTGAACCAATCCTGAAAATGACTAAGTGTTGGAAACTGGTTCTTTTGATTGGACTCGCCTGCAGAAGGTTTTGAACTTGTTAAACCTGATAATCCCTTTATTGAAAAATCTTGAAAAATGAGGAATTTGAAAGCTCAGAACAAGTTTTGAGAAGGGAAGAGAGAAATTTTGGTTTGTGCTGGGCCAAAATAGTCCATAGGTTGTCCCAAAAATGAGTGACATTTTTCAGGGACAACATAGCACACCATTGTAATGATGCCATATCATTCCTTATTGTAGTAACCAATCGAAGGCACCATAAATAGGATGGTAGATCAATTAATAGATCGAAAATAGAGATAGATGAGTTGGGGGGAATGAGAAAGACTGTCTCACTACCTATCTATCTAGCATGAGATAGATCAATGGGGTATGCAAGATAGATAAGGATTATATAAATGAAGTGAATGTCGACCACTCACTCTAGATAGGTGGATATATAGATAGGGACATCTCATGATTTCAATTCCTATACATAGATGCCATATCACTCTATATATAGATAGAGAGGGGGCCTAGAGTTTTAGGGGGTCATTTCTTGATGTAATATATTTAGGGGGATCAAGTAAAGTTAGAGTTTAGCCTACTCTCTATAGTATATAGAGTCAGTCCCTCTCCTCCATTTAGATAGTAGAATGGAAGTCCTTATATTAATTGATTACCTAATAGGGCATAGTGGTAGATGGGATAACACTGACCTAACCTAACCCTATATAGAGAGAGGGCTAACTTGATAGAGATAAACACAACCCCATCCATCTATAGAGATCTAGGATATGGGCAGGCCCCTATATTAGAATTGCTTATGGCCAAACCCACCTATTTGATCTACATGCAAGCCTACTTAACTGACTAGCCTACCGTCAGGAGAGATATTGTCCTATCCTTCTAGATGGAATAAATACATAGGGCCTAAATTAACTAGAATCTATATGTGTAGATAGAGCCCCTAAAAATTGGTTTCTATGGGGTGGGGGATGAGAACCCACATTTACATGATATGGTTGATGATTGATTATATCATATCATGTATAGAATCCAATATGATCTAACCTAATCATTGGATGGGTGATGTGGTACCCCCGTCTCTCTAGATTCTTTACTTTAAACTCTAGATTTGAGTTTGGCCATATTTATATATAGGTGCCTTATAATTTAGAGGGGGGTACCGATTATCGACTACCAACTAGATATATGTCACCCCCCCTTTAAATTCTAAGGCCCATATGCCACCCTATGCCCTAGACCCTATCCCTATCCCCATCTATATATCTCATATAAATAGATAGGGTGCCCTATCTACCTATCTATTTATCTATCTATATGGGATATGTCAAGGCCTATATATCTATCTAGGGAAGGGAAATCGATCGACTCATGATGCCATATGTAGGGCCAAACATAAGTATATCCTATATAGCCTCCTCTCTAAGCTCATTGGTGCCCTCTACTCTATATATCTTAAAGGCCCTCTAGATATAGATATAGGGTCGGGGAGGCCCTAAACTATAGTGATGGTATGGCCCCATCTAGAGAGATCTGGCCTAATCTATTATATCTAGGTACCTCACCTATATATATCTATAGCCATATAGAATAGAGATAGGGCCCCTATCTAACTACTATATATGGGGGCTTTTGGCCTTACATATATGGGGGTAGGGCTATAGATAGTTGGGCCTCCTATCTAAAGTAAAGATATATATAGGTGTCCCCTCCCTCAATCTATATAGTAGCCCGATTAGCCTACCCTATCTATATAATAACTGATATTAGTCATATTTCTTTGATATATGTTTATATCTAGTATGGATCTATAGTATGGACTGCACCACTCTAGTCCTAGCTAGGAATGGATGGACTGCATCACTTTAAGACTTTACATAGTAGTCTCAGCCAGGAGTGGATGGAGTCAAGAGTGGATGGACTGCAGCACTGCATGAACCACTCAGCTGATGGGTGCCCCTCATGCTACATATGGATTGCATCACTATGCTATTCTAGATCACTTCACTAAAGGGCTGGGCTAGGGTAGATGGTATGCGTAGATAGGGCATCATTGAGTATGGCATGGGTTGGGCAAGGTAGGATGGTATGGGTAGTGTTGACCAAATTTTGGCTTTTCAAGCCAAAATTAGTCACCCCATATCTAAAAAACTTAGCTGCCTAAGTCCAGTGTGCAGGAAATGTTCTAGACAAGTCATAAAAATGTACAAGTCTATTGCTTGTCTTTGTTATGCCTTTTAAATCTTTTGGGTATTTTGTTCATTCTTTCAGAGGTTTTGCCTTTGGGTTTTTTATCTTTGGGTTTTTTGTTTAAGTGCTGAATTCTTTCAGAAAATTTGTTCGAGATGGATGTTTTGAAGGGCAAACATGCAACAAATCCAAAGGAATTGTTTTGGACATTTTATGTGAAACAACTTTCCCAAAGGGTATATTTCTCATAAGAAAGGTACACTACAACTTTTCCAAAGGGATCTTTTTCAAAGTGCCAAAGGGCCAAACAAAATTCCAAAGGGATGTTTTCAAAAGTCGAAGGACAAGTGGACCGTTCCAGAAAATCAAAAGGTCGAAAGGTACTTTTCAAAATTTTTGAAGGGTCACTTACATTTATTCTTAAGGTATGTTTTCAAGAAGCTAAAAGTCACTTTTATTTTTATGGAGGGCACTTAGTAGAAAATCCAAAGGAATTCCTTCAAACAATTTTTTTGAAGGTAATGAGAAATCGTTCCTTGCAAAAAGTCAAAGGAAAAGAATCGAAGCAAAGAGATCGAATGAATTCCTGTGAGGAAAAGTGATCACAAGAATTTTTTTTGAAAGAAATACCTAAAGGTTATGGCCTGCAAAACATCAAGTTCAGACTACAGAAATTAGCCATTAAGATTCAAACAAAAATTGATGGCCTACAAAATGTCAATTTCAAGCTGAAAAACTAGCCATTGGAGTTAAAGAAGTTTGGTGGGAACCTAACGACAAATGTGGAAATGACAAATAGCAAGATCTTGAGCATCTGGTGTACAAAAATCTTAAATAGGCAAGTTGACGATTCAAGTTGTTACACCATTACACAGATCGATGAGCCAATAAAGAATAGCTTGCATTGAAATGACATTCTAACAGATGGATCCATCTATAGCAAAATCTAGATCAACATATCTTGATTCTGTTGGTGTAATCATAAAGAAAGCATCTTACATAATGTAACGTAACTATTTCTATTCTCAAGGTGACACATGTCCAAGTGACCCTTGAACTCCCTTTGCTCGATCTCTCTCTCTCTCAAAGGCTATATATATGGATTCTCTTGGCTCATTTGAGGATCTCTCTACCTGGTATGGTGAGGCCCTACCAAAATTTTACCTTGAATCAATGAAGACAAGTATTTTACCTCATTTAAAGAGTGCATTAAGTGTACATGCTTGGTATTAGTCGTATGCAAGTGTAATTTCTATTTATCTTCACATATTAATTCCATTAATATCTGGTGTATTATGATTTGCTTCTTGTAAGTCAATAAGAAGTGTCTAAAGAGATTGTAGATACAGTGAACAACTAATTCAATAGAGTGTCTTGGAACGCCTATTGCTTAAGTCTTCCTAAATCTATGTCATCTCCTAGACCCCATGTTGAAACACTGATGTGAGAGAGAGAGGGTCGATATTGAGTGAAGTGTATATGTAACTTGTCCTTATTTCAAGTGAATGTTCAAGTTATGAGTAGAGCATATATTTTGGTGCATCATCTCCAGAAAAATAGGTTTAAATTCTAATTATTTTAACCCCTTTTCATCCCCCTGAGTTGTTAATAATAGGAATAAGAGCCTGAAAGGTGCATCAAGGGGAGCTAGCCCCTAATTTAGAGATTCATCTAAATGAAATTGTCACCCACATCAAGAGAGATGATTCCATTTTGCCACTTGGATGAGGAGAATTGAGCCTCTCCTCAAGGGTGCAAATCCAAGCGTCAATAGTTTTTGGCACACCTGGCGGGATAATTTGTCCAAAGAGTTGAAGAATTCTTGGTGTGTTCTTAAATCAACTAGCATTTTGGAGGCATTTCAATCAACACCAATGGTGACTACGCATTGAACCAGCTAGTCAAGCAGCCCTAATACATCAAGAAATCATATTTGGTATGTATAATTCTATTGTTGAGCAGTATAGATCTTATGGTCCTTCATATAGTTTTGATCAAGATTAGGTTGTTCATGGAATAACCTCAAGTAGCTCTCCTAATTGTCCTTCTCCTAGTTAATATAAGGGTGCTAGGGAGATAATGTTGCAGTTTGAAAAGCGAATGTTGGAAATAAATAGGTTGAATGAGTGAAACAAATATCAACAAGATCTTAAGTATAAGGAGGAATGCTTATTTAATCAAGCTCAAGTCATGCAATCCATGGAGGATAAAATAGTAAGTTGGAGAATCCAATTCACTCAAGGCAGTCAACCTTGTATCCTTTCTTCCATCCCAAAACAACCTCCTTCTATACAAAAGAAACCCTCCCCCTGTACACCAAATCCTTTTTATCAAATTAGACTTGCTCACCAAATTAAAATGAGTCAACCTTCTAACCCATCTAATGCATTAACTACTCTTGTTGTTAATCCTTTGCACCTAGCAATCCAACACTAAAGGACATTAGAACAACATTTTATGGAAACTATTTTTTTTGAATTCCTTAGATTGTGGGCCCTCTTTGAAGAAAATCATCCTACTTCTGTTGGAAAACAATACACCCATCCTCAAGCAACTCTTCCTATGCATGTACAAACTCTTCCTAGTTCCCCTCAACCTCCTCAAGCCCTTCAGCATGATGTCAAGATTCCAGGGTGAAGAAATGTCTATCATGAACCAGCTCAAGACCTTGAGAAAGATAAAGCTGCTTCCTATCCTTAAGAAGAGAGTTCCAATCCTAAGATCATGGGTTGGAATGAAATAGTGGAATCATGGGCTAAGAAAGAAGAGAAGAGTATTGTTCAAGAGTATGAAATGAAAAATGAAGCTACTCTTCCTCATCATGATGATGTGCATGATCTCCAAGTAATACTCTTCTAAGAAAATCTAGCTAAACAGATTGAAGAATTAGAGTCAAGAATAAGGTTCCTTAATCAAGGTGTAATTGAGGGTTTAAACCTATTAGAATATCCCATGTCTAAACACACCCCTTCTACACCCCTTCAAGAGAGTCATCAAGCTACATCTGATGTGGATGAAGTGTTGGTCAAGTGGAAGGAAGAGAATCAATTGATATTATCCCAAGGTTTACCTCTTCTTCCTCATGAGCTTCTCAAAGAAAACCTCACTTCTCATTCCCAATCTAATTTTGACCTCACTAGTGCTTGCCTCTTTTCAAAGTCTATTCCTAAGTCCTCTCCTTCATCTCATACTCCATTTTCACTCCCTTCATATTTTGTTACCTTCCATACTCCAACTCTTACATTTTAGACTCATGAACCTATCCATTCACACTTCATTTCATTCCATCATAAAGAGGAGCCTATTTTAAGGGAGGCAAATGAGCAAGAAAAAATGCAATTCTTGGTTGATCAAGTGGCTATCATGAGTGAGAATGAAGATGAGGGCATCATATATACTCCATATGAACATCATCATGGTGACTATCATCTTGAGTGTGAAGTGGAAAGCATTATCAAAGATGAACAATGTAGTCATATCATATCTCAAGAGGTGGCTATTCTAGGAGATTTTCTTGAAAATAAGGTTGAAGAAGTGACTCTTGAAGGTGACATGATTCAAGGAGAATATATAGGCTACACATACATGCAAATGTTCCAACAATATGAAGATGAGATTGACAAGCTTCACTTGTCAACGATGGATGAAAAATGTAAGCATGGGGAGCTCTCTTTCCCTTTGTTTAATGAACCTTCTCGTTGCTTTGGTGAAGATAACTATTGAGCCATGGGACCTAAGTTGAATGAGGTTCAAGAGCATGTTGTCAAACAGCTAGAGACCTTTGTTTTTGAGCAGCTAGAGACTTTTGTTTGTTAGAAATAAGGAGAGAGGTCTGATTGTTTTGATAAGAGCATTGAAGATTGAATTCTTGAGCCAGAAAATGATGAATTTTGAAATGAGCTAGAAATTTTGTCTCAGCTCAAACATCACAACAACCACCCTTCTTCAAGAGAGCTATGATGAAGCAAGAGATCAGTTTGACAAGCTTCTCAAGGAGATAGAAAAGAATGAGTTGGTCCATGATACATACCAAGAGGGCCATGAGCCAAATGAACCCTATGATGATGAGATAACAACCATTGATCCATTGATGGACTACACTAACATGAAGGACCAACATGAGACATGTTTCAAAGAGAAAGATGAGTACATATGTTGGAAACATGTTTAAACCTGATCCACTTGGATAAATGCCAATAAAGGTGGCAAACAAGAAGGATGAGTCCCCAATCTCCTACTCCAACCAACCACTTGTTTGGCATCATGAGGTTTCTTACCATGAAAGAGACCTAAGAAGTTTTCACATTGATTTAGGAGGGGGAAGAACATATCTGGTTGGCAGTACATATTTAGTTTCTTTTTTATTGTGTCTTGTCTTTTCCTAAGTGCTAAGTAACACATGTGTGTTTGATTTGGTATTTATTGTGTGTTTCTTTTATTTGTGTGTTGGAGGTAGTCAATGGTTGTCTTGTTGATCAGGTTCTGAATCATGCTCAAGGTTTTTGGTTTATTTTAGTCCTTAATTGACTCCATGCCCAATGGACTATATAGGCTACTGGTCTGGTCAGTATAACAGACATACTACACCTACAAATCACCAATTTATTGACCAAATTTTGGACTTTCAAGCCAAAATTAGTCACCCCTATCTAGAAAACTTAGCTGCCTAAGTCAAGTATACATGAAATGTTCTATACAAGTCATAAAAAATGTACAAGTCTATTGCTTTGGTCTTTGCTAAGCCTTTGAAATCTTTTAGGTCTTTTGTTCATTCTTTTGGAGGTTTTGCCTTTGGGTTTTTTTTTTACGTGATGAATTCTTTTGGACAATTTGTTCGAGATAGATTTTCCAAAGGGCAAAGTTGTAAGAAATCCAAAGGAATTATTTTGGACATTTTGTCTGAAACAACTTTCCCAAAGGGTATCTTTCTGACAAGAAAGGTACACTACAAATTTTTCTAAGAGTCGAAGGGACAAACAAAAGTTTGAAGGGATGTTTTTAAAAGCTGAAGGACAAGTGGACCGTTCTAGAAAATCCAAATGCCAAAAGGTACTTTTCAAAAATTTTGAAGGGTCACTTGTATTTTTTCTAGTGGTATGTTTTCAACAAGCTGAAGGGAACTTTTATTTTTGCAGAGGGCACTTAGTATAAAATCTAAAGGAATTCCTTCGAATAATTTGTCCAAAGGAAATGAGAAATTTTTCCTTGCAAAAACCTGAAGGAAAAGAACCAAAGCAAAGATCCCAAATGAATTCTTGTGGGGAAAAGTGACCATAGGAAAATTGTTTGAAAGAAATACCTAAAGGTGACACCCTGTAAAACATCAAGTTTAGACTATGGAAATTAGCTATTGGGATTCAAACAAAAGATGTTGAAGGAAAAGAACCAAAGCAAAGATCCCAAATGAATTCCTATGGGGAAAGTGACCATAGGAAAATTGTTTGAAAGAAATACCTAAAGGTGACAGCCTGTAAAACATCAAGTTTAGACTATGGAAATTAGCTATTGGGATTCAAACAAAAGATGACAGCCCATAGAACATCAATTTCAAGTTGCAAGCACTAGCCGTTGGAGTCAAAGAAGTTTGGCAGGAACCTGAAGACAAATGTGGAAATGATAAATGGCAAGATCTTGAGCATCTGGTGTGCAAGCATAAATAGGTAGGTCGATGGTTCAAGTTGTTGCACCATTACACATATCAGTGAGCCAGTAAAGAACAACTTGCATTGAAATGACATTCTAATAGATGGACCCATCTATAGAAAAATATAGATCAATATATCTTGATTCTGCTAGTTTAATCATAAAGAAATCATCTTATAGAATGTAACATAACTATTTCTATTCTTAGGGTGACAGATGTCCAAGTGACCTTTGAACTCCCTTTGCTCGATCTCTCTCTCAAAGGCTATATATATGGATTGTCGTAACTCATTTGAGGATCTCTCTGCCTGGTATGGCAAAGCCCTACCAAAATTTTACCTTGGGTCAATAAAGACAAGTGTTTTACCTCCTTCAAAGAGTGCATTAAGTGTACATGGTTGGCATTAGTCTTGTGCAAGTGTAATTTCTATTTACCTTCACATGTTAATTCCATTAGTACCTGATGTATTGTGATTTCCTTCTTGTAGGTCAACAAGAAGTGTTTGAAGAGATTGCAGATATAGTGAACATCTAATTCAATAGAGTGTATTAGAACGCCTATTTCTTAAGTCTTCCTAAATCTATGTCATCTCCTAGACCCCATGTTGAAACACTGATGTGTGAGAGAGAGAGTCAATATTGAGTGAAGTGTATATGCAACTTGCCCTTGTTTCAAGTGTATGTTCAAGGTATGAGTAGAGAAAATATGTTGGTGCATCACCTCTAGCAAAACAGGTTTAAATTCTAGTTATTTTAACCCCTTTTCATCCCCTTACGTTGTTAATAATAGGAATACAAGATTGAAAGGTGCATCAAGGGAAGTTATCCCCTAATCTAGAGATTCATCTCAACGAAATTGTCACCCACAACAAGAGAGATGATTCCATTTTTCTGCTTGGATGAGGAGAATTGAGCCTCTCCTCAAGGGTTCTAATCCAAGCATCAACAAGTAGATAGGGCATCACTCACTTCATTAGAGTATGGTAAGGCATTCACTAATTCAAGTATGTCCCTATAGTCTAGTTATGGCATTACTCACTTCACTAAAGAAGATACTTGTAGGGCATAGTTCAGACCACTTGAGACAACCACTAATATGAATCCACCCAAGGCATACCACCCTTGTTACAAAACCACCCACCCCCTATATATATATGGGAAAACACTCTATATTAGATCCCTACCCTTAAGTGATTGAATCCACCTTTATTCTATATAGATAGGGGCAAAAGTGAAGAGGATTGGATTGAGCTAGGTGGAGAGGAATACCAGATCTAGGATGCAGACCCATATATAGATAGGGGAACAAATAGAGAGATGAGAAATGTGGTTATGGCCATACAGATATATAAGACACCCCACCCCATCATGGGGGGTGGCATCTTTGAGTTCACCCCTTCTTATTTATATATAGTGAGTTACAGTGGCAATCCCGTATAGACTCCCTCCTCCCTCCCTCCTCTATTATCCTAGGGCCTAGGGCATAGGGATAGTTTATCAACACTACATTTGAGGATTCTTCCTCCCCCTGGGTGTGTCCTCATATGGAATGGATAATGGATAGAAATTATTTTTGTTTAGGGAGAGGAACTCCCATATATATGTGTGTGTTACTAGAATGATTCCCATATAGATATATAGGTGACAATAGTATCAATCTATTTTATGGCATACTGGTGGGCATCAACCCAAGGAAGGGAGGAGCACTTGATCGATGGAGATAAAAAAACTATAGACAGTCGTATGTAGTATGGATGGACGAACTCTCTATAGTCATAGTTTGATTAAGAACCAAACTGGTATTAATTGATGGATGGGATGCCTGGTATTTATTCATATGAACTAGTGTAGATGACCTATCCTTGAATCAAGACTTGGCCCTAACCTAACCCTTGGATTGAAATGGTATTGTATGGAATTGTTTCAAATGCATCACTATAGGTATAGGTACTCCCCACCACTATTTAGGGGGCCGATGGCCTACTCTATAGAGAAAGATAGACTCTCTCAAATCCCCACCCACCCCTATCTACTTTATTCCCATATAGATAGATAGATAGATAGATGGATAGGGGTGGGTGGGGATTGGATAGAGATATAGGGACCCCCTCTATATATATGGATGAGCCTCTCTGCATTATCATAGTAGCCACCACCTCTTCATCATCGTGCCATACCCTAGTCCTCTCACTCATCAGGAGAGGGGTGCTCTCCCGATGGTAGCTCATATCATGTATATATATGTAATGATGGTCCATGAGATTGGTGATGTACCATATAGTACTACCTTAGTGGTGTACCTTCACTCAATCTATTCCATCCCTTTCTTGCTAGTGCTAGCCATATCCAAGCAAAAAATTAGGTGCCATCACCCCCACTCTCTCCATATAGATAGAGATAGTGGGTCAGGTCCTAAACCATATATGTGAAGGAAGATCCTTAATCTACAAGCATAATAGATAAGCTATTCATTCAGCCCTAATGGAATGGTATGAGGGTGAGATGGGACCAAGAAGGCTCAATCTTCTAAATGATTACTGGCATTATGAGATTTATTAAGAGATGTTGTCAATGCCACCCATGAGAGTGAGACCCATCACTGGAGAGCAAGCCATCGCTTCACTAAGAAGAGTGGCACCCTCGATCCATCATTACCTAATTGATATGATATAGAGTAGTCATTTACCAACTACTGGCTATAGTTATAGCTACTATCCCTATCTATATGAGGGGTCTAATGCAACACAAATGCATCCCATCTCATCATCCTTAATAGATGTTAGAAGTATTATTATAACTTGTTTTAAAACCTAGGAGGGTTGGGGAAGAATGAGAGAAGCCTATATTCTATCTACTAGCTTGGTTCAATCTTTTAAGTCATACTTAGTTGTCCTCTCCTGGAATAGGATAGGCAAGGTAAGGATAACACTCACTGAATACACTCACTGATCACTCAATTATATACATGATATGAAGCCATATATCTATATGGCACCCTCAGTTATATCTATAAGGAAGGATAACACTCACCATCTATATATATAGGATAGGATAACACTACCCTATAAATGGGATAACTAGTTCTCAATTTGTTATGAGATGCCATCAATGCCACCCATGAGAGAGAGCCCCATCACTGGAGATAAAGCCATAATTTCATTGAGAAGAGTGGTACCCTTGATCCATCATTACTTGATCGATATGATATAGATTAGTCACTCGTTGACTACTAGCTATAGTTCTGGCTACTAGCCCTATCTATCTGATGGGCCCAATACAACATAGATACATCCCATCTCATAATCCCTTATAGCTCTTAGAAGTCTTCTTATAACCTGTTGAAAACCCCAAGAAGGTTGGGGAAGAATGAGAGAGAAGCCAATACTCTATCTTCCAGCTTGGTTTAATCTTCTAAGTCATACCTAGCCATCCTCTTCAGGAATAGGATAGGCAAAGCAAGGATGACACTCATTAATCACTCGATTATATACATGATATGAAGCCCTATATATATATATATATATATATATATATATATATATATATATATATAAATGGCACTCCTAGTTATATCTATAGGCAAGGATAACACTCACCATCTATACATATAAGATAGTATAACACTGCCTTATATATGGGATAACTAGTTCCCTATATAGGCTAGGCAAGGATAACACTCGACTAGATAGGTAAGAAGCAATAGCAAGAGGCCTTATCTATATGAATGCTAGATTATCCATCCCACTGCTAGAATTCTATCTAATCCCCATATATATAGATAGGCAGTTGAGATGGAATGACTACATGAATATAATGACTAAATGAATAGAATGTCTCGATGGTTTGTAGAGAGAGGGGCCTTATCGCATCCATATATATCCTAACATTGGGTGATGGGATCAATCCCCTCTACTTTTAAGATTAAGATCTCACTATGGATCAAACCCTATCTAAACTTCATCAACTCACTTTAGAGGGCATTTGTATCACATACATAATCTAGATTCACTCTCTTGATGCCCATCTATCTATCTATATCTTAGGCCATATAGTTATACCAATGAAGTCTATATAGATATGGAGCACTGATGAAGTCTATATAGATAAGGGTGGTCCCTCTATATAGATATGACATTTATGTATATCTATAGGTGATCCCCTCTAGATTCTATGGATCAATCAACACAGATATCTAGATAGGGCCAATGGACCTCTCGCCATAGAGATTAGATATATCGGCCCCTTCTTTATTCTATGGATCGATCACCACAAATATCTAGATAGGTCTGGTGTTCTCAGTGGTGAGACCGTTATATAGGATATAGGGATCAATGATGAGTGCTTGATGTTTGGTGCTAGGTTAGTTTACATATCCATCTAGGGAAGCTATGGGGTGGAGGTTCCATATAGACCATGGGGGTGCCACTACCCTCCCACCCTCCCTCCCTATATTTTATTGGCACAATATATAAATATAGATAGAGATATATATAGAGATAGAGATAGAGATAGAGATAGGGTTGCACTCTACACCCCACCCCAGACTAGCTTCACCAACACCATATGAAATCTATTGAGGGACAAATATATATCTATAACTATATCTATATCTGTATCTGTATCTATATTTATATCTATATCTATATCTATATGGCTGCACTATAAAGTGATGGAGGCCCCTTATGTTTAGATAGGGATATATAGGGGTGCCTAATCTCTTATCCTTGATTGAAATCCCTTCCCCTATGTATATCTATCATTCAACTAGTGGTGCCCTCCCCTTTACTGATTGAGAAATTGACTTCTATGAAAACCCCCTATATATCTATCTAGTTATTTGGGGAGCCATATCATATCTATGATCCAATCTATATAGGGAGGGCCAAAGAAACTCCATATATATAGAGAGAGGGGACACCCCTAATAGATAAAGCCCATCTCCACTCTCTCTCTCTCTCTCTCTCTCTCTCTCTCTATATATATATATATATATATATATAGGAAATTAACTCAACTTTATATATATGGTTTCCCCCCTCCCCCCTCTATATAGATTGATTAACTCTATCTTTGGCCCAACCCCCCAACCATATAGAGTTGAGTTGAGTTGAGTTCCCTCTCTCTATATACGGGAGTTGAGTTACCTCTATATATATATGGGAGTTGAGTTGAGTTTAATTGGCTCTATATATTGGGCTGGGCTAAATAAAATTCTTATAGATAGAGAAGGGGCGCACCCCCAACCCCCCAACCATATATATGGGAGTTGAGTTAGTTTCCTATATATAAAGAGGGGTGAGGGGCTCTATCTATTGGGTTGGGGGCCCTAGCCCCATCTATAGATAGGGATAGTGATTGAAGTGGGTGGGGATTATATATATATATATATATATATATATATATATATATATATATATATATATATATATATATATATATATATATATATATATATATATATATAAAGGCAATTAAGTGCCACCCTATCTATAGATAGGGCACTCTCCCTCCCCACCCTATATATAGATGTGCCAAAAAACTCTAATCTATAAGATATATAGGGGGTGAGGGTGGCAGATAGATATAGTTGGTGATACAATCAACTCCCCCCCACCCCATAAATAAATGAGAGGCCAAAAAAACCCAGATAGATATATAAGGATGGTGAGTGTAACCTTACCTTTGTAAATCAAGCCCCTCTATCTATATGGATTTTTATCCATATCTATATAGCTATAGCTTATAGATCTCAATGCCCAACTCAACTATAGGGAGGGCATCCATCCGATGCACATTTATAAACCACACTACACTAATAAACAAATGATTGGACCTAATCAATGCCTATATATCTATTAGTTCCCCGGAATAATTATCCTAGCGAGAGATTGAGGGGGAAGGTCCCCTCTCTATACTCTACTCTACTCTATATGGGGTAGCAGGTGGGGTGCCAATGAAACTCTATATAGATATATATTAGATAGGCCTTGCCCCCCAGAGATAGACAAGGCTACATGGGGAGGGACTCGATTGATGGAAGAGAATAAGCTGTTAGTTTGAGGTCCCCCTATCTATATTTTGTACAGAGAAGAGCATTGAATGATAAATCTATTCTCAAGTGGTGAGGGCACTTGGGTAGGGACTTGATTGGTTAAGCCTATATATCCATCTAGGAGTGCCCTTATCTATCTAACTATATACATGGTAGGAGTTCTATCCCCATATATAGAGAGAGGACCCTCGATCCCAGCCCTAGAGGCACCATATCTATTATCTATTCTACATAACTTCAAGGTAGAGTTCTTGTTTTGTAACTTTAATTTACCCTCATCTATAACTCGGTTCTCTAATTTGTGTGCCATGGTAAAAGCTTCATCAAAAGTTCTAAAGATTTGGACATGTAATGTAGGAGAGATGTGCTTGGCATAAGCATGGGTAAAAAGTTTGATCAATTCAAGCTGAGGCAAGGAGAATGATAATTGGTTGATCAAGCTTCTCTAACGAGCCACCAAATCATCTATAAACTCATCCTCAAATTGGTGAATGGAATAAATATTAGTGATAGAGACTATGGGGGTGCCAATCAAACTATAGACTTGGGGACTAGATATATCCATAGTGGGTTCACCCTAAAAATCTATATGGCCCATCGTATTACCATGATTATATACATAATATATCTATATCTATTTTGGGTGGGTTGATTCATGGCCCTATACTATTTGTCTAATTAAATATAGATAGAGGTGGTGGGTTGATTCTCTACAAAATAAATATCTATTTTGGGGTCATACCCTATGGATCTATAGGGCCCCATATAGATATATAGGTGACCCACCTACTCATTCTATCTATCATGAGATGGCCCTATCTATCTATCCACCCCTGCCCCATCCCTATAGATCTTATCTGATATATTTGGCCAAAGATGCCATGTTGGGCATCATATCTAATAGATAAGTGATAAGGTGAGGAGGGTATGAACTAGAAGAGGCTTAGAGGGCTTGGTTTGGATTAACTTGTTTGGGCATCATGTTACATATATAATCAATTAGGATCATACACATATGTGATATGATAGTCATTGCTTAGATTGGTATGGATGGATTCTACCCTAGATAGAGAGTGGTAAGGATGGATTCTATCTGTCTATACTATATATAGATAGGGGACATCCAGACAAGTCTTTGGTCAATCTGTCCCATAAGTAGATAGGGCACCTTGGCAAGGATAGATAGAATATGTCTGGCCATGTATAGATAAATGGTTTATGAATAATGAGAGAGGTGGTGTAGTCATAATGATAATAAAGTTAGGAGGTTATGATGGAATGGTAGGCAATAACATAGAACCTTTATGTTATTCGAAGGTCAGTTAGTTAGGTCTATAACCAATCGATCTAGCCAATCTTGACTTGATCTCAATGAAATGAAGTTTTCCATCTAGTCCATCATGAAAGGGCTGGGCTATATATAGGGTAGGGGATGGAACCTACCCTATTGGTTAATAAGATAGAGAGAGGGGTGATGGAGTGATTAGACTATGGATCAACCTCCTTGACTACCAAAACAACTGTATATAGTTGGCTTATATAGAATTTTTTTGGACCTAGAGTGGAGTTATATGACTACTTGACCGACTAGCCATTGGATAAGATAAGGATATTGGATATTGGTCCTCCCCCTCCTCTCTATAGTCAAATATAGATCCTATAGGCCCCCTCTATATATATATATATAGTGTGTGTGTGTGTGTGCGCGCGCGCGCGCCCTATCTATCTATCTTCCAGAATAGATAATAGATTATGAAGATTGTTATGCCGAGGACCCCCAATCTAGAGTTTATTTGGCCTATAAATTATTTACACTGAGGATCCCCTCTAGTGATATGGATTTATCATTATCTTTAAAATATCCCCCTCACCCTTTAACTATATGGGATATGAGAGATAGGATAGCCGCTCTTGACTATATACAAGGGAATGAAGATTCACACCTGCTTTTATATAGTGTAGTGGCACAACCATATCTATATTCTATGGATGATACTAAATGGATGTTAAGTGGCCTAATATAAATGATATAGGAGAGAGGATTGCTTGGCACTCCTAGATAGGGCTCAACCCCATAGATATAGAGATAAAGATAGAGATAGACATAGAGATAAAGATAAAGATAAAGATAGAGATAAATTCTATATTTAGTTTAGATATGGGGTGGGGGGAATTGGCCCCTAGATAGATATATAGGCTATAATTTCTATATGTCCTCTCCCTTATCTATATAGATATGGGGTCGAGTGCATGCCAAAAAAATAGATATAATGCCCCCAAATATATAGACCCCATTAAACTCTATATAGTGGCCTTCCCCTCTATATAGATTTGATCTTATCTTATCCCATATATATAGAGGGGCCCTATCTCCCTATCTGAATGTGTTTTTTAGTAGAGTGTGTCCACCAATGCCAGATAGATATATACGGTCTATCTACTAATCCATTCTGGTAGAGTCATGGTTGATGTGCTTGGTTCCTAATATTATAACCTTAGTGAGGTGAGTGTCAATAGTACCCCTATAGATTGGATTCTCTAATCTAGAGTTTGAGATAGAGGTAGGGTTAGTGAAACCAATTTGATTGATCCAATCCTAATCTATCTCTATATATAGGGAGTGAGTGACTATCCCATTTATGACTTATATGAGAATGGACTTGACCCCACTATATCTATAGGGTGGACTCTCCTAGAATGGATGAGACTATTCAAGGCTAGTCTATCCTATTTATGACTCACATGAGAATGGACTATCCCCACTATATCTATAGGGTAGACTCTCATTAAATGGATGAGACTATCCCGTTTATGACTTATATAGTCTCAACAAGAATGGAATCATCTCTCTACCATATAAATAGATATGTCAACTATCCCCTGTCTAGATATGAGAGACTCAATTATCCTCATCTCTCATAACTAGATAGGGATGTGTCTCTCTGTTCAGTTTCCATATCTATATATAGGGCATATACAGATATAGACTCGATGAGGATTCTGTATCTAATATATATAGTGTTGGGTGAATATTTTGTCACCAACTGATGAGAAAAATAGGTTGTTTCAATCACAACATAAGGAGATTGATCAGTCAAATGTGCAGGTCTACCACATCAAAAGGGGACGAATCTCTCTTCTCATCAAGGAGAGGTTCTTTATAAATATGAGGTGCTATATACTATATATATAAGTAGAAAATAACACTTAGGGGTAGGACAATGCCATCCATGTCTCTTTTTTTAGAGATGATGTTCACAGACAGGAGAATTCTGGTGAAAATACTGAAAAAACTTCTCTTCTTTCAGAAGTAGTCTTCAACAAACATCAAGAATTCTTTCTAAAAGGTAACTGATAAGTAAATGGAATAGGACACAATAACCAATAGAATGAGGTGTAGCACAAAGTCTCCACCTCAACTGCCAAAGAGTAAAATACGAAGGACAATGGGGGCACAAAGTCATCTCAAAATTCTTTACACAAAAACAAATTGAAAACACACACACACAAAAGATAATTGTGGCATCACAAAGTCTCTTCACAGTTGGCTTCATGATACCTTCTTGATTACGTCTACTAGTTCTGCTTGTTAAATTAAATGGACAATAATGCTTCTAAAAAATAGACATAAGAACAATTTCTTAAATAACACAAGCTATTCCAACACAAAGTCTGAAAGGTCACTTGTTTTCTCATTCAGATAAAGAAATATGATTAACAATCTGACCTCAAAATCTCAAAAAATGCCTTTCAATTTGAGTAGAGTTTTTACTTCTATAACAGAGAGATCTCCCTCAAAAAATAAGAGATTACAATATATAGTAGCCAAAAAAGTCTTGGTGCTTTGTTTTATGGAAAGGCCCATGCTACATTCAATGCCTTGAATGCATTTTCAGTTCTGTCAAGGGGCCATGTTGGAATAGGGCATCGACCTTGACTTTGGTGTATAGAAACATCTCAAATGTCTTCTCCTTGGCATGGGTCATTTGGTTTGTCTCCAGATATATACGCAGATGTCCACTCACTTTTATTCAAATAAAGAAAAATAGGCCGTGCCTTTTAATATTTGTGCACTCAGATGTCTACTTGGTGGACTGTTCCACCTACCAGAATAACTCCTACGCAGATATTTCTAGTCTTTTTCTCTTGTTCCCTCTTTCCTTAATGTATTTTGTCCTTTTCTATGTGATCTGAGCTCTCGAGCTATCTCCTTTCCTTTTTGCAGGCTCTTTCAACTTCTCCTTCAGCTGGTCATTGAGTTTGGTTCTTCAGGTTCTGTGACATATTTGAAAATAAACGGAAATTTCATCACCTTGAATTTGACGTCTACGGGGATGTCACTGGTTGCTGGTTACTTGAACTATATTGAACCTTGAACCTTTGAACTTTGAGAGTTCATTGATTCCATGGTTCAATTGTTCGGGTGGTCCAATCGGCTCTTTGGTTCAATCACTTCTTTAGCTCAATCACTTTCTTTTCTCTTCAGTTGAACCATCTCTTCGAACTTGTCTCTAAAATCTTTCGCTTCTTTCCTTTGCTCGAAGCTTCCTTGAACCTTTGAACCAATGAACTTTGAACCAATTTGGTTCAATGTTCAATGGTTCATTCTCTTTCTCAGAATCTTTTATTCTTCTAAATCTCTCAAACTTTTGAAATTCCTTCAATTTTCTATCTTTGGAACCCCTTGAAGGGAATGTATCCCTTCAAGCCTTGAGAATGGTCCATTTCATGGTCGCTGAGAGTTCCCCGCAAGGGTACTTTCCCTTTGAGGTCCTTCGAGCGGCCTTGTTCTTCAAATCCTTCAGACATTTTGTTTGAAGGAAATCTTTCCTCTGCCTTTACTGCTTTCTATTGGGCCTTTCAACATTCCTTCAAATAAAATGTCTGAAGGAATTCCTTCAGACAAAATGTCTGAAGGATTTCTCTTGTAGAATTTTGCCACAGAAAATCTTTTTGAAAGATATCCTTTTATTCCCTGCCCTTCGTAAGGGCACTTGTCCTTTAAGATTTGGGAAACTCCTTTGAACCTTTCGATTGAACCAATCAATTAAGCCAACAATGGTTCAACGGTTCAATGGTTCAATACTGTGTTCTACTCATCCAATTGATCGCTTGAACCAATGGCTTTGAACCAATCTCATTGAACCAACTCTTTAAATTTTATTAAACTCATTGAACCTTTGAACCTTGAACTCTTTTGGTTCAAGGTTTAACGGTTCAATCTTTCTTTTTTAAAGTCTCTTTTTCGTTAAGTCTTTTAAAGTCATTTGAATTTTTCAAAGCTGTTAAACTTTGAACTTGTTGAAGTGCTTAACTCTTTGAAGTTTGTCAATGTCATTGAACCTTCAAACCCATTGAACCTTTAGAGGCAGGGTTCAATGGTTCATTTCATTTATTTGAAGCCTGTCGATGGACCTTTTGGTTGAACCTCAACGTTGAACCAACCTTGAATAGCCTAAGTGTTGGAAACTTATTTTTTTGTGAGAGCTCACCTATTGAAGTTGTTGAACTCATTGAACCTACGAGTCCCTTGATTGAAAAATCTTAAATAATTGAAGAATTAGAGCGCTCAGAATAATTTTTGAGAAGGGAAGAGAGAAATTTGGCCTGCAGGACAAAAATAGTTGATATGTTGTCCCCAAAATGAGTGACAGATTTTATGAACAATAGCTGGCTCTAGTTGGGGAAATTGTAAAAACAATTGAAGGGAGTAGAATCTATAATGTCAATGCCTTTATGTACACCATTGGGATACAGAGTCATGCTACCCAAAAAAAAAGGCATAAAAAAGAAATGAAAATGAAAAAACACCAAACATAACTAAAGACTATACAAATATACATATGTATAACTGATGTCACTTGATACTTTAAAGATTGAAGTGTTTCAGATGTTGCCCAATGTGAGGTAGTGAAAAGGGCATGCCATCTTGATACTTCAACAGAAAATTATTTTCACCATTGAGTTGATGAATATTAAATGGGCATCTCCATAGAGAATCGAATTTTCCATGCATTCTCTTTGGTTTTCTTCTCTTGTACCATAATAGAACTTGATCATCGATCTAAAAATTATGGGCTTTTACTTTTTGGTCGAAGAGCTTCTTCACCAGGCTTTGATGCACAACAATTTAGTCTACCACCATGGTTTGTTGCTCATTCAGTTCAGTTAAGCACATGATCCTCTTATCGATGGAGCTTTCATATGTCTAATCTTTGATCACCTTTGCCAATTTTAGTGCTAGCAATTCTAGGGTGATTGGTATCTCTGCATTGAGACTATACAAAAGTTAGAATGGTGACATATCTATCACCCTTTTGGATGTAATTCTGTCTGGCCATAAAACATCAACCAATACTTTATACTAGGTTCATTGGTTATCATCCACTAACTTCTTGATGATGGTCACTAGGTTCTTGTTGCTCGATTCTACTTGGCCATTCCCTTGTAGAAAATAATAATAAGAGTGGGAGTGGGTAATCTCATAATAAAAATAGAACTGAGTAATCTCCTGAGAAGAGAAACATGTATTATCTATCACAATCTTGGTTGGGACCCCAAACCTGAAAATGATGTTTTTCTTGAGGAAATTGCATATTACTTTTGAAGTAGCATGCTTAATTAGAATAGTTTCCACCCATTTAGTGAAGTAATCCATGACTGTGAGAACATAATCATGTCCAGTGCTTGAAGATGAGTTTACAACACCAATGAAATCGATTCTCTATTGCTAAAATGACTCTTCTATTACCACTGGCTTAAGAGATAAAAAATCTAACTTGGGTCTTTCAATGAGCTGTTGGCACAGTTCACATCTTCATACTTATTTGTATGCATCTTGAAATAGAGTATGCCAGTAATACCTAGCTCACAAAATCTTATGGGAAGTTACAGGCATAAAAAATGTCTTTTACATGCCAGATTATGGAAGGACTCCAAAAGTTGGGTCTACTGCTCTTTATTCATGCAGCGAAGGAACACTCCATCAAGGTTCCTCTTATACAGGCCATTGTTCCATAAGACAAAGTTGGTAGCTTTCAATTTAACAGTCCTTTTTTATGAGACAGGTGAGCAAAACACTCACCATAGATTAAAAAATGAGCAATATTTGAATACCACTCATTCGTGGTGGTGATAAAGAGGACTGTTGGCGTGTCTCCCACTTCTATTTTTTCATGCCCTATTTCTTCCAGTCTGTTATGAATAATCAATTGGCAGAGACCCCTTCCCTACACAAGCTTTGTTAGTTTGATAACAAGATCAAACTCTTAGTTTTAGCAATCTAATTGCCCCTTTTAATTTCAAAATCATGCTGAGTTAATATAGATTTGACTATGGTATTAAGGACTAGGGCAATAACGTGTAAATTTAAGATGTAAAAATAGAAGTGCTTTACTACCTTTACCACTGCATAAACATGCTTCTTCAGATTTGAATATTTCAGTTCATGAGCTTTAAGAGGACAACTCATGAAGGATATAAGAGATTCTACACCTTCTTTGTTCTGTTGAACTAGAATTGCTAAAAGTTTGTGCTCGAAAGCATAACTAGACATTGTGAAATCTTAGGTATAATTTGGACAAACTAGAATTGGGGCATGGGCGATAGCTATCTTGATGTTTTGAAATGCCAAGTTGCCTTCTTCAGTCTAGCTGAAAGTGGCCTTTCCTTTCATCATGTTTATAATATGGCGAGTCTTCTCTGTGAACTTGGGGATAAACCTTTGTAAAAAATTCATGTTTCTGAAGAAAGAGTTATTTGCACTCTTAGTTATGGGCAAAGTAAGCTCCTAGATGGATTTGACTCTTTTTGAGTCAATTTTTATGCCTTCTCAAGATACAATATGTCTGAGAAGTTTCCCTTCGATAACCCCAAAAATAGACTTCTTGAGATTTAGAGAAATGCCATTCTATCGACATCATTCTAGAACTTATTACAGATGGTGCACATGATTAGAACGATGCTTGGAAAAGATTTTTAAATTATCAAGGTACATCACAATAAATTTACCTATTTCATCTTTGAAAGCAAGGTCTATTGCTCTCTGAAAGGTGGTGCCAGCATTTATCATGCCAAATGGCATTCTTCGATATGCAAAGGTGTCCCAAGGAGTGGTGAAGGTAATATTATGCTTGTCTACTTCACTAAAATCAACTTGATTGTACTCTGAGAAGATGTCTAACATTGATAACATTTCTGAACTAGTCACCGTTTGAAGGACTTGATCTATGATGGGCATAGGGTAATTATCCTTTAAGGAGGATTGATTTAAATTTTTGAAGTCCACACAGAGGTAAATTTTGCCATTCTTTTTTTCACAAGAACTATGTTTACAATCTATGTGGAATGATGAATTGAAAAAATTATTCTAGCATTCAGTATTTTTTGTATTTTAGATAGAATAATACCTGATATCTTTAGATTGTATTGCCTAAATATATGCTTGTAAGGCTTTGAATCATTCTTGAGAAATTTTTTATGGTGAATTTATTCAAGCCTAAGTGACTTCAGATCATCATAAGAGTACACCAAAACATTTATGTAATGGCAAAGGAGGTCAATAAATTTGAGTTTCTCCTCTGGAGTGCAGCACTTCTCGATGTTCACCATCTTGAGATTTTTCTTGGTACCCAAATTTATCTGATCAAACTCTAGGGAGGAGTTTGAATCTATTTGTTGCTATTTGATGAACCTGTCGTGCTTGTCAAATAGTTTCTCAAGGGAAACCAATATTTTGAGAATTTTATTCTCTTTCAGCTGTAGGAATTCTTCAAATACATCTAGAATTATTTTTTGAGCTGATTTCTACAGTAGAGGTTCAATGCCTTCGAAGTGAAGCTGTTAAAAGTTGTCTTTTTATTCCAAAAAAGTGATGATTTGGTTGTTGCCATTGAACACTTGCCAATGACTGGCATTTTCAGACACACTTGGTCGAAAGATTAGTTTGATAGTGTACTTGTCTCATTCAAAATCTTGTTGAAGAACTAAGAGAGTCACCGAAATAGCTAATGCATCAGCTCGGTCATTGAATTCTCTAGAAACTGCAGAGATACTGAAAGCATCAAAGCTTTTAATTTGATTCCTCACTAGATTACGGTAATGGTACAATCTCTTATTTCTGGTTTGGTACAGGTTCTTGACCTGGCAAACCACTAGCTCAACGTCTCCTTTGATGTGAAGGAGTTTGATGCCCCTGTCTTGAGCGGCCTTTAATTTGAGCAGCAACGACTCATATTTAGTGGTATTATTGGTATTACTAAATTGTAACTTGTATGAAGAAAGAAAAATATCTTTTTAAAGAGATATCAACACAATCTCAGCTCTAGAGCTGGTAGAAAAACAATTGCCATCAAATTCAAGAATCCATATGTTATTAGGGACTGTGCTTTTCTCAAATTTTCTTTTAATTGGACGGAAGGATTCTTCTACACTCGTATTGTGTTTAACCAATCTTTTGCCTATTCTCTCTAAACCAATTTTCAAATTATCATTTTCAAAAATTTCATCAGATGCCACATGAACCTCCTCCATGAATAAGAAGTAATTACCTACGCATGAAGACTCAAACAAAATCTGAGTTTCAGGTGCCGATGTTTGAGTGACAACATATTTTGCCTCCTTCTCAGGGAGCAATCTCTACATCACACCTTTGACTGGGATCCTCGCTTCAGATAAGTCTATACTTAACTCGCCACCAATATCCTTACAGATATTTTGCCCAAGAAGAATGTCGTATGAGTCTAGGACTTGGCCACTAAGTCTATCATCTTAATTCTCTTGTCTGAGAATGCCGTAAATGTAAATTGGGCATCCTTGATTTGTCCCAGCAGTGGTACTTGTTTGTTCTCTATAGAGAAGCATCTCTCAAATGTCTTGGTCAGTGTGAAACCAAGATATTCTGCCACTTTAACATGCATGACATTGTTAAACACTCCTGAGTCTATGATACAATTCTTCAACTAGTGTCTATTTATCAGCAGGGAGACATAAAATAGTTTTGTCCACCTGGGAGCAGCAGGAAGAGCAACGACAAGGTTATTCCTGGTGGATGTAGGAGTCACCTTTGGAATAGCTAGTCTTGTAGGGATGATTTTAATTTTTACGCATTGAACCAACTTATCCAACTACTTAGAGTTGGATTATAAAAATTCAAATTTAGACATTTGAATTTTAGTTTTCTTGACATGGTCGACTATGTCAAACATCTAAAATAAATTAGGAACAGGGAAAGATAGTTCATCTTTTTGGTTTTTAAGAGGGAGGACTGATTTGTGAAATTGAAGTTGAAGGTGAAGGTGTACTTGAGGTATTTACTTTTTTATTATTCATTGGATTTTTTGTCTGGAAAGGCAGAGAAGTCCCTCGTTTGGCAATTGAAATTGCTGGTTGAGGTCATTCCTCTATTTTTTTCTTATCAACTTGCTGGATTGACTAGTTCTGGGACCAAGTGAATACAACGTATGATCCATCAAATGCTTCACCTTTAATTCTGGATTCATTCTGGTAATTTAAGAAATTAATGTTAGAGTCGCCAACTAATTCTTCTTCTCTTTCGGTGAAGAGATTAACATCATCTTTTAGATTTAACTCACGCTGAAAGGAGAAATTAGATTCTATTTCGAGATATTCAAATACTAAATTAGTTAGAGGTGCTTCAATGGCAAGTTTCCTATGTGGGGGAGGAAGACGATTTATTTATTTTTAATTTCTGGCAGCATTGCCTTGATATGATTGATTGGAAAATGTCTTCTTTAGTATATCTCGATACAAATGAGCAAAAGACATCCCTTGTGTCATTTGCTTTCTGAGGAATAACAACTTATTTGTCAGCTTTTGCACCATTGGATCAGTGGTGCATGTAGATGGATATTCAAAAGATGAAGAAGATTTACATCTGTTAGGATCTCTCCTTATCTTTCCTACCAAAATAAGGTCATTTTCAACCTCGGTAGCCAAATCTTGCACTACAACAAGGTCTACGTGGCTAGCACATCTTAGCAGAAAATTTTCTTCAAAAAACTGAGAGTTAATGATGAAGCATTTGAGATTCTTCGCTGTTGGCTGAGTAATTAGAAAAATCCTGTTCCTCAACTTGTCAAATTTGGCAATGAAGTCCCTCATAGGTTTATGAGGCTTTTTCTTCATTTGTGTGAGCTGGGCCAGCAGGGCATGCACATCTTCTGCAAGCTTGAACCTAGATTTAAATTTGGATTTGAGAGTGTTCTAGTCAGTCACTGATTGAGCTTGCAAATAGTAGAACTAATTTACAACAACACCTTGTAATGTCTCTACAAACAACCTGACTGCTACGTCTTCATACTCCACACCATCACACCACAGACTATGCTGAAGGCTGTAATATGTTTGTTAGGATGAACTCTCCCATCACCAAAGAATTTAGAGATTTTTTTTCTTGAACTGTGTGGTAGCTCATGTAGACGTGGAGTTAAATTGAGTGGACCAAAAGAGTTACCCCAGGAGCCTTGAACTACCATGATTTAACTACTGAAGGAAGGGATAACAAATGTCTGAGAGGTATGTATTGATAAAGCTTTGCTAATATTAAAAATAAATGCTTTGCCTGGTAATGGAGACCTGACTTTTGTAGGAAGAAAACTCTTGATTCGCTAAAGATGAGATGGTGAAGGGAAAAGATCAAAAACACTTTTCTGTACCAACTTGAATACAGGGTCAACAATACCCTTAGCTCTCTGGCTTCGAGTATATCGTGGATCCTCCAGAGTGTAAAGTAAAAATGGAAAAGAACTGTCACTGCTTTAATTTAAAGTTTGAGGCTTCAAAATGTGCGTTCTTTTCCAGTGGAGTCACAAAAAACTATTGGTTGAATATTTTGTCACCAACTAATGAAAAAAATAAGTTGTTTCAACCACAACATAAGGAGATTGATCGGCCAAATGTGTAGGTCTACCAAATCAAAAAGAGATGAATCTCTCCTCTCATCAAGGGGAGGTTCCCTATAAATATGAGGTGCTATATACTATATATATAAGCAACAAATAACACTCAGGGGTAGGACAATGCCATCCATCTCTTTTTAAAAAAAATGATGTTCACAGACAATGGAGAATTTTGGTGAAAATACTGAAAGAACTTTTCTTCTTTCAAAAGTAGTCTTCAACAAACATCAGGTATTCTTTCTGGAAGGTAACTGATAAGTAAATAAAACATGGCACAATAATCAACGGAATGAGGTGTAGCACAAAGTCTCCACCTCAACTATCAAAGAGTAAAATATGAAGGACAATGGGGCACAAAGTCATTCTAAGATCTTTTACACATAAATAAATTGAAAATACACACACAAAAGACAATTGTGACATCACAAAGTCTCTCCATAGTTGGCTTCAAGATACCTTCCTGATTACGTCCACTAGTTCTGCTTGTTAAATTAAAAGGATAAGAATGCTTCTAGGAAATTGACATAAGAATAATTTTATAAATAACACAAGTTATTCTAGCACAAATTTTGAAAGGTCACTTGTTTTCTCATTTAGATAAATAAATGATTAATAATTTGAGCTCAAAGTCTAAAAAAATGCCTTTTAATTTGGGTAGAGTTTTTACTTTTATAACAGAGAGATCTTCCTCAAAAAATAAGAGATTACAATATATAGCAGCCAAGAAAGACTTGGTGCTTCATTTCATAGAAATGCCCATGCTGCATTCAATGCCTTGAATGCATTTTCAGTTCTGTCAAGGGGCCATGCTAGAACATGGCATCAGCCTTGACTTTGGTGTACAAAAATATCTTGAATATCTTCCCCTTGGCATGGGTCATTTGGTCTGTCTCCAGATATGTACATGGCTGTCCACTCACTTTTATTCAAAGATAGAAAAATAGGTCACGCTTTTTAATGTTTATGCACTCAGATGTCTACTTGGTGAACTGTTCCACCTACCAAAATAACTCTTACACATATTTCTAGTCTTTTTCTCTTATTTCCTATTTATTTACTGTATTTTAGCCTTTTTTGTGTGATCTGAGCTCTCAAGCTATCTCTTTTCCTTTCTACAGGCTCTTTCAACTTCTCCTTTAGTTGGTCATTGAGTTTGGTTCTTCAGGTTCCGCACTATATTTGAAAATAAACAAGCATTTCATCACCTTGAATTTGACGTCCACAAGGACGTCACTGGTTGCTAATCACTTGAACCATATTGAACCTTGAACCTTTAAACCTTGAGAGTTCATTGGTTCCATGGTTCAACTATTCAGGTGGTCCTATCAGCTCCTTGGTTCAATCGCTTCTTTAGTTCAATCATTTTTTTTCTTTTCGATTGAACCATCTCTTCGAACTTGTCTCTAGAATCTTTCGCTTCCTTCCTTTGCTTGAAGCTTCCTTGAACCTTTGAACTAATAAACTTTGAACCAATCTGGTTCAAGGTTCAACAGTTTATTCTCTTTCTTAGAATCTTTTGTTCTTCTAAGTCTCTCAAACTTTTGAAATTCTTTCAATTTTCTATCTTTGGAAGCTCCCAAAGGGAATGTGTCCCTTCAGGCCTTGAGAATGGTCTATTTCATGGTTGTTGAGAGTCTCCTGTAAGGGTACTTACCCTTTGGGGTGCTTCAGGCAGCCTTATTCTTCAAATCCTTCAGATAAAATGTCTGAAAGAAATATTTCCTCTGCCTTTGTCACTTTCTATCGGGCCTTTCAACATTCCTTCAAAAAAAATGTCCAAAGGAATTCCTTCAGACAAAATGTCTGAATGATTTCTCTTGTGGAATTTTGCCATGGAAAATCTTTCTGAAAGATATCCTTTTGTTTCCTTTCCTCCACAAGGGCACTTGTTCTTCAGGGTTTGAGAGACTCCTTTGAACCTTCTAATTGAACCAACTGATTGAACCAACAATGGTTCAACGGTTCAACGGTTCAATACTGTGTTCTGCTCATCCAATTGACTGCTTGAACCAATCACTTTGAAACAATCTTGTTGAACCAACTCTTCAAACTTTATTGAACTCATTAAACCTTTGAACTTTGAACTCTTTTGGTTCAACGTTCAACGGTTCAATGGTTCAATCTTTCTTCTTTGATGTCTCTTTTTCATTAAGTCTTTTGAAGCTATTTGAATTTTTCAAAGTGGTTTAACTTTGAACTTGGCAAAGCACTTAACTCTTTGAAGTCTGGCGATGTCGTTGAACCTTCGAACCCATTGAACCTTTGAACCTTTGGAGGCAGGGTTCAATGGTTTAGTGATTCATTCCATTTGTTTGAAGCCTGTCAATGGACCTTTTGGTTGAACCTCGATGTTGAACCAACCTTGAAATAGCCTAAGTGTTGGGAACTTGTTTCTTTATGAGAGCTTGCCTATTGAAGTTGTTTAACCCATTGAACTTGTGAGTCCCTTGACTGAAAAAGCTTGAATAATTGAAAAATTGGAGTGCTTAGAACAATTTTTGATAAGGGAAGAGAGGAATTTGGCTTGCAGGACCAAAATAGTTGATATGTTGTCCCCAAAATGAGTGATGAATTTTGGGAATAACATATAGCATTCGACCATGTTGTCTTCAAAAATATCACTCATTTTTTGGGACAACATATGAACTATTTTGGTCCTGCAAGACCAAAATTGTCTCTTTTTTTTTCAAAAATTGTTCTATGCATTCTAATTCTCCATTCTTCAAGCTTTTCAAAAATCTACGACCTCCATAGGCTCATTTCTATGGACTCTACAGGCTTGAAACTACGGACTCTGCAGGCTTGAAACTACAGACTCCGTAGGCTCATATCTATGGACTCTGTAGATAGGTTTCTATGGACTCTTTCAAGGTTAGAGGAAACTTAGAAAAAATTATAGACTTAGTTTCTACGAACTCTGCAGGTTCATTTCTATAGACTCAATTTCTATAGACTTCAAGGCCTCAAAACTACGGACTCTGCAAGTAGAAATTCTACGAACTCCCCCAGTTCTACGAACTTGAATCTATGGACTCTGTAGGTCAATTTCTACGGGCTCCGTAGGAAAGAAACAAGCTCTCAACACGGGTGATTTCAAGGTTGGTTCAACGACTTGGTTCAATCAAAAATGTCCATCGACAAACTTCTAAGCAAGGATTGAATCATTGAACCATTAAACCTTGAACTATTTTGGTTCAACAAGTTCAATGGGTTCAAAAGTTCAACATCATCAACAAGAGTTAATCACTTCAGAAAAGGTTCAACAAGTTCAACTGCTTTTAGGTTCAATGGCTTCAAAACACTTATCAAAGAGAAGAAGGCTTGAACCATTGAACCGTTGACCCGTTGAACCATTGAACCACTTTGGTTCAAAAGTTCAACGGATTCAATGGTTCAATAGGTTCAATGGCCATATGGTTCAACGTGTTTTATTCAAGCGATCAAAAGACTTAGCCAAATAAAGAGATTAAACTGATTGAACCATTGAATCGTTGAACTAAAGTTGTTTCAATCGGTCGGTTCAATCGACAGGTTCAAGGGGCTATCCCAAAGCCAAAGGAAAAAGTGCCCTTATAGAGGGCAATGAACCAAGCCAAGTGCCCTTGCAGAGGGCAGTGAGCAAAAGTAGACAAAGAGAATTCCTTCGAAAAAGTGAATTAAGGACAAAAAGCCCTTGTAGAGGGTAGGCAAAGAGCAAATGGACCGTTGCAAAAGTCTGAAGGATAGTTTCGAGCTTAAACAGTCCTTGTGAAGGGCATAATTATCTTTCATAAAAAGAACGCGGCAAAATGATTAAGGCATTTCCTTCAGACAAAAAGTTTGAAGGAATTCCTTTAGACTTTTGTCTGAAAGAAAAGCCCAAAGAAGGAATTAAAGCTGGAGGCCACCTGAAGGATCCCAAAGGGCAAGTTCCCTCCGAGAAAGATCAAACTTCAAAGTGCAACAAAAGCCACCACATGTCCCTTATAAAGTCAAAGTAGAAGCTGCCAAGTGTCATCTTTCATGACACAATTTTTAATAAGTTTCAAAGCTGTGGAACATGCCACATGTTCTGTTATAACTCAACGAATGCTGCCAGGTGTCCTCGCTAGTTTCATAGTGGAAAACATCACGTGTCACTTGTTAAGATCAGTGAAAAGCAGCCAAAGTAAACAAGAAAGCTAAAGGAATTGTCAAGGAAAGTGATGGGCCCACACACGTCAAAATTCATGGCAACAAAATAGCCATTGATCTTTGAAGGCTTGAGCGTGGGCTCAAATGCATTCAAATGCCAAAATGCTAAAGGGAAGAATCACTGATGGAAGAGCGTAAAGAGCCAGCGAGGCTGAAGATATAGCTCTGAGAGCTCAAATGCCAGGAAAAGACAAAATCAAAAAGGGGAAAAGATAGCCTGGGAGCTCAAATCACAGCAATAAGAGACAAAGAGGAAAATATCTATGCAGTAGTTATTTCGGTAGCTGGAACAGTCTGCAAAGTAGATTTTTGAGCTTGCAAATATTGAAGGCATGACCTGTTAGTCTCTTTTGGAGTAAAGACAAAATAGACAGCTATGTAGATGTCAGAGGAGAAAGACCAGAGAATCCAGACCCAAAAAGAGACATATTAGATGAATAGACATGCCATAGTTAAGGCAATGCGCTATTCCAAGCATGGTCCTTCTAAATAGAATTGAAAATGCATTCAAGGCATTGAATACACATCATGGGCCATTCTATGAAACAAAGTGCCAAGTCTTTCTTGGCTGCTATATATTGTAATCTCTTTTATTGTTTTAGGGAGATCTTTCCAATAAAGAAACAAAATTCTACCCAAATTGAAAGGTGAATACTGAGACTTTGAGCTCAGATTGTTATTCATATCATTTTATCTGAATGAGAAAGCGAGTTGTTTGTAGACTTTATGCTGTTATAGCTTGTATCATTTTAGGATATTGTTCTTATGTCTATTTTCTGAATGTGTTCTTATTTATTTCATTTGGCAAGCAAAACTAGTGAAAATAATTAGGAAGGTGTTCTAAAACCAACTGTGGAGAGACTTTGTGCCCCCACAATTGCCTTTAGTGTGTTTTCTTTCTGTTCTTATGTAAAATATCTTGGGATGACTTTGTGCCCTCATTATCCTTTATATTTCACTCTTGGGCAGTCGAGGTGGAGACTTTGTGCTGTCTCAGTCTACTGGTTACTATGCCTTTGGTTACCAGTTACTTGTCACTACCTGAAAGAACTCTTGCTGTTCCCTGCAAGAACACTTCTGAAAGAAGAGAAGTGCTTTCAGTGTTTTCACCAAGATTTTTTTTTGGTGAACATCATCTCTGAAAGAAGAGAGATGGATGGTGTATCCTACCCTTGAGTGTTATTTTCTGCATATATATATATATATATATATATATATATATATAGAGAGAGAGAGAGAGAGAGAGAGAGAGAGAGAGAACCTCCTCTTAATGAGAGGAGAGATTTGTCCCCTTTGGATTTGGTAAACCTGCAACTTTGGATAACTAATCTCCCTTACTATGGATGATCAGACCTATTTTGCTCATCAGTATGCTGATGACAAAATATTCACCCAACAATTTTTTGACGACTCCACTTGGGACATAGTAATTTTATGTAATTTGAAGCCTCAAACTTTAGATTGAAACATCACCTGTGTCCTACCCATTATCTTTATAGCCTTATCCATTTATTCCACTAGAGAAGAACGAGCAGCTCCAGTGCTTTTCCATTGTTAATTTTTCTCCCAGCTTCGCGCAACAATTTTTTGGCATCTCTACTGGGGATTTTGAACATGCAGTTTCTATCCTTATAAATTGTATACTCTGGTGACTCTCATATGGGTCTTACCTATTATCATTATAGCCTTATCCATTCCCATTATATAATTTGGTTTGTAAACTAGATTTGTTGGGGATGAGCGTGCAATTTAAAGCCTCAAATTTTAGATTGAAACAGTCTCTACCCTTATCTATTATAGACTTTAGCAACTCCATTCCATGTTTTACCCATTATCATTATAGCCTTACCATCTTCCTCCATCTCCATTATATTATCTAGTCTACAAAACTAGAGGCACTAAGATAAAGTGCGCAATTTGAAGCCTCAAGCTTCACACTGAAGTAGGACCAGTTTTTTTTCATTTTTATCTTACAATCTAGTAGCTCCACGCTATATAAAAAGCCAAAAATCTCAAGATGTTGACCTATTTTTGAGTTGGTGCAATAGAGCAATTTTGATTTGTTTCTTCTACAACCTCACCTTCAACATACTAAGAGTCTTCCTCCTACCCATATCAGGTCATCAATACAAGGCAAAGCTTTTTTTTTTGCTATTAGCAGAGCTTTGCCTATCCATACTCCACCTAGATTTGTGATCCCACTTCTACATAATCAAATCATGGCTCAAGGCCCATGGGGTAACTCTTTTGGTCCACTAAATTTGACCCCACCTCTAAATGAGCTTTCATGTAGTTCAAAGAAGATTTTTTTCAAATTTTTTGGTGATGAAAAAGTTCACCCTGATGAACATATTGCTTCCTTCAACATAGCATGTGGTGTAATAAGTGTGGAGTATGAAGACATAGCAGTCAAACTATTTGTAAAGACACTACAAGGCGCTATTACAGACTGGTTCTACCATCTACAAGCTCAATCAATGATTGATTGGGACACTCTTAAAGCTAAATTTGAAGCTAGGTTCAAGCCTACAAAAGATGCACATGTTTTGCTAGCCCAGCTCACATAGATAAAGAAGGAACCCCATGAACCTATGAAGGACTTTATTGCCAAGTTCGACAAGCTGAGGAACAAGATTCCCATGATCGCCTAGCGGACACCTAAGAATCTCAAGTGTTTCTTCATCAATTTATAGCTGCCTAAAGTGAGTTTTTTGCTGAGATGGGCTAGACACATAGACCTTGCTACTGCTCAAGACTTGGATATTGAGGCAAGAGATGACCTTATCTTGGTAGAAAAGATAAGGAGACTCTAATAAAAGTAAATTCTCTTCATTTTCTGAATATCCATCTACAGGGACCATAGATCAAATGGTGAAAAACTTGGCAAATGAGCTACTTGCCTTGAAAAGACAAATGGCCCAAGGTATGTTTGTTCCTCTTAATCGAGATATGCCAAGGAAGACATTTCAGAACCAGTCATATCAAGGCAATGCTGGAAGAAATTAAGGGCATCCAAATTGTCTTCCTCCCCCACAGAGGAACCTTGCCCTTGAAGCACCTCCAACCAACTCAGCAATTGGATATCTAGAAAATGAACATGATTTCTCTTTTCAAACTAAGTTTGACTAAGAAAATGATGCTGATATCTTCATAGAGGATCAAGAAGAATCAGCTGGCGACTCTAACATTGGTTTCCTAAATTACCAGGATGAACCTAGAAGTAAAGGTGAAGCAGTCGAGGGATCATACACAGTATTCACCCGGTCCAGGAATTAGTCAGCCCAGCAAGCTGATAAAAAAATAACATAGGAGCGAGCTTAGCGTGCAATTTCAATTGCCAAATGAGGAACTTCCCTACCTTTCCAGCTAAGGGACTTGGTGGTTGCTAAAAAAGTAAGTACCCCAAATATTTCTGCACCTTTAACTTCAACTTTGCAGATCAGTCCTCCCCTTCCAAAAAACCAAAAAGATGAACTCCCATCCTCTCTTTCTAGTCCATTTTAGTCATTTGACATAATTGATCATGTCAAGAAAACCAAAATTTAAATGACTGAATTTGAATTCCTACAAGCCAACCCAGAGCAGTTGGACAAGTTGGTGGAGTGTGTGAAAAACACAGCCATCCCTGCAGGATAAGAGATTAGAACTGTAACTCATGATCCCCCAAAGAACATGCTCATCCCAAACAATCTAGTCATTACTCCTCCTACTGCCCCTGGGAAAGTAGATCCTTCCTATGTTTTCTTATTGATAAACGGTCACAAGCTGAGCAACTGTATCATTGATTCCAGTGCTTCAGATAATGTCATGCCTACCAAAGTGGCAGAATCCCTTAGTCTTACACTGACCAAAAAATTTGGGAGATGCTTTTCCATGGAGAACAAACAAGTGCCACTACTGGGGCAAATCAAGGACACCTAATTTATATTTGTAGCATTTCGAACAAGAGAATCAAAATGATAGTCCTGGTGGCCAACGTCCCAGCCTCATACGACATTCTACTAGAATGAAATTTATGCAAGGATGTAGGTGGTGAGTTAAACATGGACCTATATGAAGTAAGGATCCCTGTTAAAGGCATCATTAAGAGGCTACTTCTTGAAAAGGAGGCAAAATATGTTGTCACTCAGACATCAGCACCTAAAGCTCAGTTTCTATTTGAGTTTTTAGGCAGGGGTAATTACTTCTTGTCCATAGAGGATGTTCATGTTTCAGCTGATGAAAGTCTTGTAGGTGGTGATCCAAAGATTGATTCAAAAAAACATCAAAAGAATTGGTAGGGTGCAGTACAGATGAAAAATGATCTTCACTCTCTAATGAAGAGAAATCTGATAGAAGATCAGTTTTTGATGATGTTTGGATTCAAAAATTTGATGGCAACAATTCTTCTACCGGTGTTGGAGCTGAGATGGTGTTGATATCTCCTTAAGGAGATATTATTCCTCCTTCACGCAAGTTGCAGTTCAGCAACACCAACAACACTACCGAGTATGAATCTCTGTTACTCAGATTGAAGGCTGCTCAAGATGAAGATGTCAAACTCTTTCATGCCAAAAGAGATGCTGAACTGATAGTTCGTTAGGGGTTTGAGGGGGACAATCAAAATATGTGCTAGACTGAACCAACAAAACAACGAGTTATGGTAGTGGACCATACTACTGCGCTCCAAAGTTAACAAAATGAACTCTTTGCCAAGAGAGCAAAGATTTATAATTTTTAGATTGAAGACCACGTCTTGTCATGGGGCAAGAAGAGAGAACCAAAAGGAGTGCATAGAAAATGTGATTTTTGGTGGAGAGTTTTATTCTCCCATCACCGATTTTAGAGACAAAATAGTTTTCTACTGGTTTATCAGGATATAATGCCATTTTCATTAACTCATAATAGGCAGCTTCTAAATCACTTCAATTTTTGAAGTATCAGATAAGTTCACCTATACATATGTACATTTGTATAGTCTTTAGTTCTGTTTTATGTTTTATGTTTTCATTTTTTGGAGCCTTTCTTTTTGGGTAACATGGCTCTATAGCCCAATGGCATACTTCAAGGCACTAGAGATTCTGGTTTCTACTCCCCTCAGCTGTTCCAAGTTTTCAACTGAAGGAAGTTTCCCAGCTGAAGTTAGTTGTTGTCCCTAAAAATATCACTCATTTTTTGGGACAACATATGAACTATTTTGGTTCTGCAAGACCAAAATTGTCTCTTCCCTTTTCAAAAATTGTTTTGTGCATTCTAATTCTCCATTCTTCAAGCTTTTCAGAAATCTACGGACTTCACAGGCTCATTTCTACAGACTCTGCAGGCTTGAAACTACGAACTCTGTAGGCTTGAAACTATGGACTCCACAGGCTCATATCTACAAACTCTGCAAATAGGTTTCTACGAACTCTTTCAAGGTTAGAGGAAACTTAGAGAAAACTACAGACTTAGTTTCTACAGACTCTGCATATTTGTTTTTATAGACTCAATTTATACGAACTTCAAGGCGTCAAAACTACGGACTCTACAGGTAGAAATTCTATGAACTCATTTCTATAGACTCCCCCAATTCTATGAACTTGAATCTATAGACTCTGTAGGTTGATTTCTATGGGCTCAACAGGAAAGAAACAAGATCTCAACACTTAGGCGATTTCAAGGTTGGTTCAATGACTTGGTTCAATAAAAAATATCCATCGGCAAGCTTCTAAGCAAGGATCAAACCATTGAACCATTGAACCTTGAACTATTTTGGTTCAATGGGTTCAACATCATCGGCAAGAGTTAAGCGCTTCGGCAAAGGTTCAACAAGTTCAACCGCTTCTAGGTTCAACGGCTTCAAAACACTTATCAAAGAGAAGAAGGCTTGAACCATTGAACTGTTGAACCATTGAACCACTTTGGTTCAAATGTTCAATGGGTTCAATGGTTCAATAAGTTCAACAACCATATGGTTCAATGCATTTTATTTGAGCGATCAAAAGACTTAGCCAAATAAAGAGATTGAACCATTGAACCGATGAACCAAAGTTGGTTCAATCAGTCGGTTTAATTGACAGGTTCAAGTGGCTACCGCAAAGCCAAAGAAAAAAGTGCCCTTCTGGAGGGCAATGAACCGAGCTAAGTGCCCTTGCCGAGGGTAGCCAGCAAAAACGGATAATGAGAATTCCTTCAAAAAGGTGAACCAAGGACAAACAACCCTTGTGAAGGGCAGGCGAGGATTAGATGGACCATTGTAAAAGTTTGAAGGATAGTTCTGGGCTTGGACAGTCCTTGCGGAGGGCATAGTTCTCTTTTGGGAAAAAAATGCGACAAAATGATTAAGGCATTTCCTTCGAATAAAAATTCTGAAAGAATTTCTTCAAACTTTTGTCTGAAAGAAAACCCTAAAGAAAAGACCGTCAAAAGAATTAAATCCAGAGGCCACCCGAAAGATCCTAAAGGGCAAGTTCTCTCTGGGAAAAATCAAACCTCAAAGTGTAGCAGAAGCTGCTACGTGTCCCTTATAAAGTCAAAGTGGAAGTTGCCAAGTGTCATCTATCAAGACAATTTCTAATAAGTTTCAAAGCTATAAAATGTGCCACGTGTTCCATTATAACTCAGTGGATGCTGCCAGGTGTCTTCATTAGTTTCACAATAGAAAATGTCACACATCACTTGTTAAGATCAATGGAAAGTAGCCAAAGCAAACAAGAAAGCTGAAAGAATTGTCAAGGAAAGTGATGGGCCCATAGACGTCAAAATTCATGGCAACAAAATAGCTGTTGATCTTTGAAGGCTTGAGCACGGCCTCGAATACATTTAAAGGCCAAAATTCCAAAGGAAAGAACCGCTAATGGAAGATTGTAAAGAGCCAGTGAGGCAGAGGATATAGCCCTGAGAGCTCAAATGCCAAGAAAAGACAAAACCAGAAAGGGGAAAAGATAGCTTGGGAGCTCAAATCTTAGCAAGAAGAGACAAATAGGAAAATATCTATGCAGTAGTTATTCTGGTAGCTAGATAGTCTGCAAAGTATATTTTTGAGATTGCAAACATTAAAGATGTGGCCTGTTAGTCTCTTTTGGAGTTATCAGAGTTGTTGCCAGAATTCGGATAATGCGAGTGCAATGGAGACGTGATCACACAAGATGAACAAGTGCACACCATAAGATGCTAAAACAATTTGAAAATAAGAAGATAAATTGCACAAGACAAAAATGGAGAAAACCAAAATCTGATTATTCAACATGAAATGACCAAAATGAAGAATACATATAGGAGAGCTAGTAAGTAACTCCTCCACAAATGGTGGTCAAAGCACCCCAAGAATAGACTCCTCCACAAAAGGTGGTCAAAGCACCCCAAGAATAGACTCCTCCACAAAAGGTGGTGACAAGGTGCCAAAAATAGAGAAGTAACTCCCATACCCGGAATAGGAGTATCTTATGACATTCTTATGACACCTTATGACACAAATATGACACACAATCTCCACATAAGCTAGCCTATCCCACGAATGTAGAAAAATTCCATGTATGCACAAATATATGATATTCCCTAATTAGTAAATAGGAAAAAATAAAAACCTACACTAATACCCCCCATAAGCGCAACTTAGGTGGGAAGTGTGGAAATATAAAATGGGTCCTGTCAACTAGGCTTGATGAGGTACCCATGTACAAATGCAATCTCCCATAAGATAGAGAAAATGAGAAAACTCGTAGGAAAAAACTCCCCCCCAAAAGAGAGATAAAAAAGAAAAGAGGCTAGAAGCCCCCCTGAAGATGATGCTGCTGCAGATGTAAACCACACCCCAAGAAGATCTCGTAGATGAATGAACTTGCTCTCGGTGAAAGGTTTGGTGAAGATGTCTACAACCTGCTCCGAAGACTGGAAAATATCAAGTCAATGACTTGACTATGCATGTTGTGAAAGACAATCACACCCCTCCAAAATGTTGAGCCCCCCAAATATGCAAGTGCATGCTCAAAAGACGTCGGACTCAGCCGAAAATGCGTCTTAGAGCAATCAGTGCAAGACTTAAGCAAAAAAGACGTCGGACTTAGCCGAAAATGCGTCCCAGGAGACCCAAATTTTTGACACTTTATAAACTAGTGCATTTTTGACAAATAATAAGTCTACGCTGTGAAAAATTAAATTACAAACACTTTTGCAAAAAATGGCACCTAAAATCGAGCTACCGTTTGCAAGATATTAAAGTTACAATTTTCTCGTAAACTAGTGTTTTTGTAAAAAAAGCACTAAAACATTAAAAAAATGCCTGTTATGGGGAGAGAAAGTGGCCTTCCAACCACTCGTTGGATTCGGCACGGAATGAGGAATCCAAATAAAATTTTTGTGAGGGGGAATTGGCCTCTTACCAACCCAGGCCTCACCCTTCGTCTTCGACAGGCGAAAATACAAGTTTTAATTTGAAAATCTCCAAATTACAAAACTGTCTAGAAACTTTAATACTCAGTCAAATTGACTGATTTTTGTTTTATTAAGTCAATTTTAACTAATATAATTGAAGCATAGATAGAATTGAAGGAATGACAAGTGTCCTAGGGTGCCAAATAGGATGCCAAGTAGGGAGGGGCGTCTAAAAATGCACAATCCAAAATTTTGACTTAGAAAAGACAAAAATAATTGCAGACCTGTGCTGGACACTGTATGGCCTGTTTGGCACCTTGTTGGGCAAGAAAATAAGCTGGAATACGCTGACTTCAATGCACAACAGGTCTGGGCAGAAGAATACAATAAAAAAACACCATATTCACAAAAAAACCACCTTGTTTTGGACACCGTACCGCTGATGGCGTGGTTGGGAGGAAAGACTTCTGCTACTGGAACTGAAGTTGCTTAGAGCTGCTCCTCCCTTTGCTTCTTGCACACAGCAATGGTGCTCAGGCTAACTGCTGAACCAACCCCTTAAGTGACGACAACCAAGACACCCAAAGACCAAGGATTTCCAAGAAAACTAACCAGATATTGACATAATTTTTTTTATTTTTATTTTTGATCAAATCTAAAAATAAAAAAATGAACTCCACTCTTCTTGATTTTAAAATGAACTTAAAATCATAACCATACACACGATTACCGTTCTTGCTCTGATACCATATCAGAGTTGTTGCCAGAATTCGGATAATGCGAGTGCAATGGAGACGTGATCACACAAGATGAACAAATGCACACCACAAGATGCTAAAACAATTTGAAAATAAGAAGATAAATTGCACAAGACAAAAATGGAGAAAACCAAAATCTGATTATTCAACATGAAATGGCCAAAATGAAGAATACATATAGGAGAGCTAGTAAGTAACTCCTCCACAAATGGTGGTCAAAGCACCCCAAGAATAGACTCCTCCACAAAAGGTGGTCAAAGCACCCCAAGAATAGACTCCTCCAAAAAAGGTGGTGACAAGGTGCCAAGAATAGAGAAATAACTCCCATACCCGGAATATGAGTATCTTATGACATTCTTATGACACCTTATGACACAAATATGACACACAATCTCCACATAAGCTAGCTTATCCCACAAATGTAAGAAAATTTCATGTATGCACAAATATATGATATTCCCTAATTAATAACTAGGGAAAAATGTACACTAATGGGAGTAAAGACAAAATGGACAGCTATGTAGACATCAGAGGGGATAGACTAGAGGATCCAGACCCAGGAAGAGACATATTAGATGAATGGACATGCCATAGTTAAGGCAATGAACTGTTTCAAGCATGGTCCCTCCAGATAGAATTGAAAATGCATTCAACGCATTGAATGCATAGCATGAGCCATTCCATGAAACAAAGTGCCAAGTCTTTCTTGGTTGCTACATATTGTAATCTCTTTTATTATTTTAGGGAGATCTTCCCAATATAGAAGCAAAACTCTGCCCAAATTGAAAGGCGAATACTGAGACTTTGAGCTGAGATTGTTGTTCATATCATTTTATCTGAATGAGAAAACAAGTTGTTTGCAGCCTTTGTGCTGCTATAGCTTGTATCATTTTAAGAGATTGTTCTTATGTCTATTTTCTGAATGTGTTCTTGTTTATTTAATTTGGCAAGTATAACTAGTGAAAGTAATCAGGAAGGTGTTCTGAAGCCAACTGTGGAGAGACTTATTGCCCCCACAATTGCCTTTAGTGTGTTTTCTTTCTGTTCTTGTGTAAAGGATCTTGGGATGACTTTGTGCCCTCATTATCCTTCGTAATTCACTCTTGGGCAGTTGAGGTGGAGACTTGTGCTACGTCTCAGTCTGCTGGTTACTACGCTTTTGGTTACTAGTTACTTGTCACTACCTAAAAGAACTCTTATTGTTCTTTGCAAGAACACTTCTGAAAGAAAAGAAGTGCCTTCAGTGTTTTCACCAAGATTTTCTCTTTTTTTTGTGAACATCATCTCTGAAAGAAGAGAGATGGATGGTGTATCCTACCCCCGAGTGTTATTTTTTGCATATATATATATATATATATATATATATAGCGCCTCATACTTATAGGGAACCTCCCCTTGATGAGAGGAGAGATTTGTCCCCTTTGGATGTGGTAAACCTGCAACTTTGGATGACTAACATCCCTTGCTGTGGATGATCATACCTATTTTGCTCATTAGTACGCTGGTGAGAAAATATTCACCCAATAGACCCCATATAGAGTAGAGTCGAGTCGAGTAGAGTTAGAGGCGGTCAACCCCCATCTATACTCAATTATATATATATATATATATATATATATATATATATATATATATATATATATATATATATATATATATATATCGAGTAGAGTTAGAGGCGGTCAACCCCCATCTATACTCAATTATATATATATATATATATATATATATATATATATATATATATCGAGTAGAGTTAGAGGCGGTCAACCCCCATCTATACTCAATTATATATATATATATATATATATATATATATATATATATATATATATAAAATTGAGTATAGATGGGGGTTGACCGCCTCTATATATATATATATATATAATTTAGTATAGATAGGGGATGGGGATTAGATCTATATATAGGGATATATAGGATAGGCCCTACCTCTACTCTAGTACCCACTTTGCTATAGATATAGGGTAGATCACCCTCCCCTCATATAAGATATATTTCTAACTCTAACTTGTATATATATAGATAAGACCCATTAGCCCTCTATAGAGGAGAGTCAGTACGCCTTACCATACTCTATCTACATACATAACATAAGTGAACCACACTATAGTTTATAGTGATTGATCCTTGAGGCCACCTTTAATTACTAGAAAGTTAGGGGATAATTAAACTAAATTTGAGGTCCCCTTATCTAGATTATAGGTCGAGGCCCACTATCTAATCAATGACCTTGATCTCTTGAGTGATGCCCTAAAACCCCCTATAGATTTAAAGGGTCGTTGACCTATCTATATATATGAGGGCTCATCTCAACCATTGAGAGAGAACTAAAAAACCTAGATAGAGTTGGGGGCTTATAGTCTGCGCTCACCCAATGGCTTACTCCTATTCCTCCATTATAGATAGGGGATAGGGTTTCAATATATAGATAGGGGATAGATTAGATAGATGAGATCTACGTGCCCCTCCCCCCTCTAACACTATGTCTATGGATATGGGCTCTAGATAGTGGTGGGGGGCTCGATAACCCCCCTCTCTCTAGATGGGGATCAGTTATATATAAGGGGAGGGGAACTCAACTGATAATAATGGATGCATCAAATCGACTGAATGATACATAAATGACCCAAATGGATCTAGTGGACAATGCCTATATATGGATTTATATGGGGACAATCTATAGATAGAGATAGAGTTTCATTGGCATTAGCAACCCCACCCCATAGATAGATTCAATATTCTATTATAGAATGGATATGGTGGCATGGTATAGATTAGAGTTCATATAGAGGGGGGAAGGGTATTCACTATGATCACCCCATATATATCCATACAGAGTTTAATGGTGATTATAGATTTAGATTTAGAATAGAGGGAGGGGGGGCTACCAGATATTAGCATATAGATGTCCACTATCACTCACCCTGACTATAGAATATGGATTATAGACCATCCTATATAATTAAAAAAAATATATATAATAAAAAATAGTTTATTAATTTGCACAGATGGATGAGACCCACACAACTACAAAGAGGGCTAAACTCGACCAAAAAAATCAATTGAAACCTCACCCCTATCTATATGGGGGGTTACAACCACCTCTTATCCCAACTATGGTTAGTCGATCGAGGGTTCGAAGGTCCAAATAGATATATAGGCTTCATGAGTATGCCCCTTGATCCTGACTATATATAGCTAGCCTATCATATACATATACAGAGAGGGGCCTCTTGACTTGAAGTAAAGGGATATCTATCTAGATCTAGAGAGACACACCCCCTGGATATATGCCCCCCCTATATATGGGCAATGTATAACTAATCATTGGATGGATGGATACATGATATTGATATATGTTGGTTGTAGTTGAGTAGTATATCCATCTATATAGGGGACAGGGGGAGTGCCAAGTCTTTATATCAAATCAAGTGATGCATATGATAGATAGAAAGGGATGATGCACTCAGATTGTCAATCATAAAAACAACCTTGCTAATCAACTAGGGATCGACTAGAGAATAGAATGAGCCCTACTCTATATAGTGGATCAACTGAACTAGGGCTCACATGCCTATCTATCTATATGGCGGTATTTGCTTGACTAGGCCCCTATATAGATATGGGCCCTAGATAGTGGTTAGGGAAATGTTGATCGTATGCTCTAAATAATGAGAGCTAAAGTCCCCCAACCCCCAAATATCTAGTTTTTTACGCCCTGCCCCCTGCCCCCTCCCTATATAGATTAGATTCGATTGGATCATAGATATGTCCCCATAGACATAGTTTTACTTGGGGTTGCGGTTGGGGTTGGGATCAAATACCTATATATTTATATGGGTGTGTTGGCTCAACTAAGAAACCCTATATATAGATAGACACTCTTGACTCTATCTATATATAGAGGGGAGGGGGACCCCAAAGAGAATATATCTCTTTGATCCTATCCCACCATATCATATATATGATCTAATCGATCCTAATGGTCAAGAGTCCTATATCTAGTCCTCCTTCACCTTAGTATAGTATAATATATTATAATATAGTATAGTATAGTAATACTACCCTATCTTTATCTAAACATTGGCATTAATAGAGGGGGGCTGGGTCCAGATAGATAGGCCCCCTACTAACACAAATGTTTAGATAGGGATAGGGATATATCTAACAGCTCAGAATCAGATCTAGAGATGGCCTCAACTCTCAATCAAACTCTCTCATGCATTGTGTCAAGGCTCCAACTCAATAGGATGGGAGGGAAGAGGAGTGGGTGGGGGGTCCCTTCCCTTCCATTTATATTTTTTTATCATCACTAGATACATAACCTACCAGATACATAACACGATGGGAATACACATAGAGAGATAGGGGCCCTCAGCCCCTATCTCTATTCTATTTGCTATTAGTCACACCTTAGATAGATAAGACTCCCATCCCATAGATATATATAGGGTCAGCATAGTTACATATAGGGTCCCTCACCCTCCTCAACCCCTACCCTAGAGTAGGGGGTGTAGTTATATATAGGGATGTTGTCCCCCTCTTATTTAGATAGGGATAGGGATAGGGATATATATATATATATATATATATATATATATATATATATATATATATATATATATATATATATATATATATATATATATATATATATATATATATATATATATATATATATAGTGGGAGCTCTATCTAGTACATCAGGGGAGTGTCCCATATCTATACAGGGGCCCTCAACCCCCCCAACTCCATTTCTCTATAGAAATCATAGATATGGGTAGGAGGGCGACTGCATAAATGAAATTCCCCCCATTTATATCTGGACCCCCATCTATAGATTAATCCTATATAGCCTATACATCTATCTGTGCCCCCTCTCAATATAAAATACTATGGGGATTGGATATATATATATATATATATATATATAGGGGAGCCAATTCTCTGTATAGGGGCCCACCCTCATCCTATTGGAATTCTCCTGATGTGATGGCTGATTTATCGATAGTGAAGAGTGGAGCCCATCGAGTGAGGGTCCCCAACTATATCTAGGGTGACCTCTCCCAATGGTTGAGATCTACTTGATATACGTGATATCAGTCATCAGCCCCAACATCATATAGATAGAGATAAAGTCTACCATTCACTATGGGGTATTGACACGGTATAAATTAAAGTTAGTTTAGTTTAGTTTATTTTATATAGAAGGGGAGGGGAGGGTCCATCTAACTCTATCTAACCCTAATCTAATCTAATCTAATCTAATATAATCTAATCTAACCTAATATAATCTAATATAATCTATATGGAGAGGGGAGAGGGGGGCCAACTAAATAGAGTATTTTTGGCAATCCCATAATAGAAAGTAAAGTGGACTGAGTGGGCTAAATTAGATATTTAGGGGGAGGACCAAAGAAACTCTATCTTGGGGTTGGGGGTGGCCTCTCCCTTCTAATTCCATCTAGCCTTTATCTCTATTTGAGGGCCCCACACCCCATATATAAACTAACTAATCTCTCTATGGGGTACTCACTATGATGAATACCACTTCCTTTCCCCCCTCTATCTAAACTCCCATATATATATAGGATCCCATATATATATATAGAGGGCTCAACTCTATAATGTTCCCCACCCATCTGTATACAAAGAGGGGACTCTATCTCTATATCATGGATAGGGAGATAGGGCCTACCCCTTATTATATATGTGATACGACTGCATCTATCTAATCTCAATCATATCACGTATACAATAGAGTAATGCCCCACTCCCACTCTATATCATCTATAGATATATGATCAGATGGGGATTTCATCTAGAGTCTATTATATTTATATTAGTTGCTCTAGAGTGTCATCTAGTCTAGTCCTATATATAGAGGGGGGTTGAGGTTGTATCACATTAGGATGGGTGGGGAGAGGATATATGGAGACGAGTCGGACATCATTTTGTTATATTCCCATATAGATAGATAGGGCCCCCAAAAAATATATAGGTATCTATCTGGAAACCTCTACCCCGAATCCCCCTTTATATATATGGGACTAGACCCCCTATCTATATAGCTAGGGTATGGTAGTGCCATATAGACTAGATTCCCCTATCTATATAATTGGGGTACGATAGTGACATATAGACTAGACTCCCTTATCTATATAATTGGGGTACGATAGTTACATATAGACTAGAATCTATATGGTATGGGGTTAGAGATAAGATATAGAGGGTAGGAGATCCCATATCGATATATAACACTCAAATCCCCCACCACCATACCCTCTCTATAAATATTTGGGGCATGGCATAGATATTATATGCCCCTAAAAATATATATAGGGATCTATCTGGCAATAGTTTCTATATGGTGTCTCCCCTCTTCCTCTCTATATAGATGGGGATGAGATGGGGGGTCTAGGATAGATATATAGGGTGGCCCCCTCTCCCAAATATAGTAGATCTATATAGGGGGGCCTCTCCTAAATCTCTATTTATTTGTCCCCCTTCTCCCTCTCCCTCTCCCTCTCCCTCTCTATATAGATGGGGATGGGGATTCTAGTGGATCTATATAGGGGGGGGGCTATTACAAATCTCTAGTTGGCCTCTCCCTCTCCCTCTCTCTCTATATATATGGGGATGGGGATGAGGATGGCGATGGGATGGGATGGTGGGTCTAGGATAGATATATAGAGTGGCCTCCCCCTCCCCCTCTATATATATCACTATGTCTATGGATATGGCCTCTCCATTGTGTTGAGGTCACTCTCATGCCCTACCCTATTGAAAGGGAGAGGTATTTGCTCGAGAGAGAGGACCTATACCTTTCATTTTTCAATAGGGAATGTAATATAACTATCCTCTACCTTTCAATAGGGAATGGAATAGACCTTTTCAACCTCTATTTTTCAATAAGAAAGGGAATAGACACTAGACTTTTTCAATAGGGCAATAGGGCAAGGCATAGGGAGTTCTAGCCCATGGACATTAGTATTACGAAGGGAATAATCCATTTCTTCATTGATATCTCTCTCATGATGACTAGGAACAAACAAATAAGAAATTCCACTTCAAATTCTAGACCTCAACATCTTGCTACTCATGGTGTTCCATGATCATTATAAAAAATGGATGGGGAAGTGGTAGAACGTGCAAAACCACATATTAGATTACTCCATATGGGTATAGAGAAATTGATGGATTTAAAAATGTATCTTTAGGATCTCCCCATTTTGATCATTTAGAGGGTGATCATGGATTCCATTTATTTTGGTTGTAGAGATAGCGATGCAAAGATGACTAAGTGACACAGAAGGGTGGTGACAACATGTCATAAGAAGATGGAAATTCCTTGATTGGTAGTGGAACAATGTGAATGCAAGATGCAAAATGATTAGAATACATGCTCCCTTATGTGTCAGATATCCAAATTGAGTACACAATAAAGGGTAGAGGGTAGATGGGAAGGATTTACATATTTTATGTATATGTACATATTTATTTCAAAGAGGTCCCTATATATTCTCTCACTATGGGGTGTTTGACCTACCTATACCTATATCTATCAATAGGGCAAGGCTTTCATTTATGTGAACAAGTTTTTTATTAACATTTTCAAGCATAATCGCACACTCACATGGTATTTATCGAGAGATAGGAGTATTCGATGGAACTGATGGACTACACTTCTCACTTCTAGATGTACAGGATAGAGGGATCATGGTACATGCTGCGTACCTTTTCACTTTAGGAATCATGTGAATGGAGAGAGGGTAGAAGGGAAGGAGGTCCTCATACAAACAAATAAAATAGAATGCGTAGGTGCCCCATATATCTCTATCAATAGGGGTAGGGTGAGGAATCACTCATAGAGTGATGAAAGAAGAAATGGAATTTGAGTTTCTCTGATGAACATTATCATCTTGGTTATGGGTTATAGAGAAATGATAGGTTTTATAGTATAGAATAAAATATAAATTCTTTAGTCGAGGGCCTAAACCCATAAATCTAGGGGATCCTCAGCCTCCTCGACCCCATCTATAGATAAAGAGGGGTCCTCCCCCTCAGCCTCCCCAAGTCCCTATAAATAGCTACTATATAGAGGGAGAGGGAGAGGCCATCTATATAGACCTACTATAATCCCCATCGCCATCCCCATCTATAGAGGGAGAGGGAGAGGGCAGCCAAAGAAATAGACATTTGGGAGAGTCCACCATATAGTTTAATTGGCTCAAGTTCACTATGATAGATAGAGATAGAGGGCACAATCCATATTGATATAGAGGGGTATTTTCTATGCTCACTCCCACCCCCATAGTATAATTTTTTTTGGCACCCCATATATAGCCATATAGAGTTTAATGCCCCCTAGGCCATATCATATAAGTTGAGTTGAGTTTAATGGGGCCATATAGAGTTGGGGCCATATAGAGTTGAATTTAATGGGGCCCTCAGGCCATATAAGTTGGGTCTAATAGGGATTAGAGGGGGGGGGGCTATGCCCTATAAATTTAAGGGAAGGCCCCCAATAGATAGAGTGCATTGAACTCAACTTCACTTAACTTAACTTTATATGGTTACTAAAAACTATATACAGTTACCAAAAAAATGATATATAGTTGGGGTTGTGAAAAACTATATATAGTTGGGGGTGGCCTCCCTACATCTATCTTATCTTGAGCATAGCGAATATTATCTTATCTTGAGCAGAACCCCCTCTCTATATAGGGTCTATCGAGACACACACACACACACACACATCATAGTGAATACCCATATCCATATAGAGAGGGGTTGTTGGCCATGTCTATCGAGAGATACATACACACACACACACACATGCACACACACACATGCACACACATACACACACATGCACACACACACATGCATGTGCACATGCGCACAGAGACACACACACACATGTGCACACACACACACATAGTGAATACCCATATCTATATAGAGAGGGGTTGTCAGCCATATCTTATCTATATATAGGGGTTAAAGCCCTCAACTTCCCAAAGCCATTTATATCAACCCCTATATAGATCAATTGAAGCCCCATATAAATTGAAGCTAACTCTATATTATCAGCATGAGGGCAATATAGAGTTTAATTTAGATATTAAATCTCAATTTATAATCTATATATGGGGTGGGGGTGCCAAGGGAAGGCCCCCAATAGATACAGTGCATTGAACTCACCTTCACTTAACTTTATATGGTTACCAAAAACTATATACAGTTGCCAAAAAAAGATATATAGTTGGGGTTGCCAAAAAACTATATATAGTTAGGGGTGGCCTCCCTACATCTATCTTATCTTGAGCATAGCGAATATTATCTTATCTTGAGCAGAACCCCATCTCTATATAGGGTCTATTGAGATACACACACACACACACACACCTCATAGTGAATACCCATATCTATATAGAGAGGGGTTGTCGGCCATGTCTATCAAGACACACACACACACACACACACACACACACACACACACACACACACACGTGCACACATGCACACACACACATGCACACACACACACATGCACACGCACCCACACACACACACACACATGCACACACACACGCACATGCGTGCACGCACACACACACATAGTGAATATCCATATATATATATATATTTGAGATACACACACACACACACACCTCATAGTGAATACCCATATCTATATAGAGAGGGGTTGTCGGCCATGGTTATTGAGAGATACATACACACACACATACACACACGCACGCACACATGCACACACATGCATGCACACACACACATGCACACACATGCACACACATACGCACATGCACACACACACATGCGCATGTACACACACACAATGAATACCCATATCTATAAAGAGAGGGGTTTTCAGCCATATCTTATCTATATATAGGGGTTAAAGCCCTCAACTTCCCAAACACATTTATATCAACCCCTATATAGATCAATTGAAGCCTCGTATAAATGGAAGCCAACTCTATATTATCAGCATGAGGGAAATATAGAGTTTTGTTTAGATATTAAATCTCAATTTAGAATCTATTTATGGGGTGGGTGTGCCAAAACAATATCCATATAGGTAAGATATATAGGGAGGGGGGATGCCAATGAAACTATATATGTGGGGGGGGGCATTGTCTATTTATATATTTAGGGGCATCCTTACCCCATAAATAGATTGAGTGAGTAGAGATAGGGGCCTCCTTAAGAGTGTTGTGTCAGCGTGAGGCCCCCCATATTAGATAGGGGAACTCAATTCTCTTTACCCATCTGGTGAGGGCCTATCTAACCCAAATCCCATATATATAGAGGGGGAGGCAGAGGTGGGGGGGTCTTGTGAACCCATATTAGATATATAGGATGCCCATATCTATATAGATAAGGCCTTGATATATCCCATATATATATATATATATATATATATATATATATATATAGAGAGAGAGAGAGAGAGAGAGAGAGGGCCCCTATCCATCTATAGAACCCTATCTAAACCATATCCCATATAAATAGAGGGGGAGGGGGAGGGTGTGTAGTATGTATATAGTTAGATAGGGGCACTCCTAGATAGATAAAGTGGGGTATACCCATATTTATATATCTAGCCCCCCCCTCTTTCTATCTGGGAGGCCCTATCTAATTAATAACTCTATATGGTCTCATCTTGCCACCTTCCCCTCCTCCTCCACCTCTATAACTATGTATATGGGATATGGGAATCTATTTGGATATAGATAATTGCACTATTAGATAGGATAGGTTAGATATATTGCCCATATCTATATAGATAGGGCCTTGATATATCCCATATATATATATATATATATATATATATATATATATATATATATAGAGAGAGAGAGAGAGAGAGAGAGAGAGAGAGAGAGAGAGAGAGAGAGAGGGGGGCCCTATCCATCTATATACACCTATCTTAATTATGGAGTGTAGCCCCTCTATATATAGATGGGAATGATCTTGGCACTCCTAGTCTATATAGAGGGCTCCCTATATATATATATATATATATATATATATATATATATATATATATATATATAGGGAGCCCTCTATATAGACTAGGAGTGCCAAGATCATTCCCATCTATATATAGAGGGGCTTATATATATATATATATATATATATATATATATATATATATATATATATATATATATATATATATATATATATATATATATATATATATATATATAGTGCCCCCCTATCCATCTATGTACCCCTATCTATCTCATATCCCATAGACATAGTTATAGAGGGGGAGGGGGAGGAGGAGGGTGCATTAGTGAACCATTCCTAGATAGATATATAGGTTCCCATATCTATCCCATATATATAAAATGGGACCCTATCTATCTATATACCCTTATATATATGTCTCGCATAGTATGTATATAGTTAGATAGATAGATAGGGGTATATAGATGGATAGGGGACCCCTTCTATATATATATATATATATATGTATAGGGTAAATAGGCAAAAATAGAGGGCCTATATAATCTATATATGGGTGGGGCTCAACCTAACAGCATGAGGGCCTACCTATTTAGACTCTATATGGCTTGACCTCCTCATCACTCTCTATATAAGGGAAATCTAGAGAGTCCCATTAGCCGAGTGAAATCCTAGTTGGCAGGCTCCCATAAAACTCCTTATAGTTATGCTCTGTTTCCCCCCTCTACCAATGTTTAGATAGGGATAGATATAGTTAAAGTTATATATAGAGGTACCCTCCTCCTATATAAAATCTATCTAACTCCCCATATATATAGAGGGGGGAGGACCCAAAGATAGGGTATATCTATATAGGGGGCCCAAGATAGAGCCCATTAAACTCTATATGGCGGCCCTCACCCCCTCCCCCTCTATATAAACTAAATTAAACTCTATCTAAATCCCCATATAAATCGTATAGAGAGTGCCAAATAAACCTAGATAGATATATAGGGCTTGAGGGGGGTCAACTTTATAAGCTATATATATCTATATAGAATATAACAACTATATAGTGGAGATTATATATCTATTTGGGGATATCTCCTTGGGGTCCTATTTGTATATGACCTCGACCCCAACCGTCCCCTTTCCCCCTTCTATATAGATGGAGATGGGCCATTTATCCTCTATCCCATATAGAGAAAGGGGGGGTGGGTAGGCACCCATATATAAATATAGAGGGGGGAGCATAAATGCCCCATAGATATATAGGGCATCGGTCATCAACCTATCTAAATCCATATACCTATATAGAGGAGGGTCAAGTGCCTTATAGCCACCCCCAAATAGGATAGCTAGATATGTAGATGTATATTATTCGCTACTCCATTTATATATATATGGGGGCAGGAAAGAGCAAGAGCAAAAATGCTCACCCCCATCTCACCACTATCTAGGGGATAGGGGCCCTCTCCCATAGGTCACCCTAGATATGGTTGGGTTTACTATTTCTCACCCCGACTATATATAACCAACCCTCCCCCTCCTAATAGATATCTATATATAGGGGTACCATCTAATCTATATAGATATGGGTGTCCTTATATATAGATATATGACTCTATATTAGATTATATATTTGCCCTCGACATATATCCCAACACTATCTAGGGGGGCCCTTTACCCTCTATATAGAGAGATGCCCCCCATTTATAGTGATGGCATGGGCCCTAAATCCCATATAGAGAAAGGTGTTGGGCGGGTAGACAGTCCTATACATATAAAATTCCCCATATCATATAGAGATAGGGATTCTAGGATCTCCTATATATAGGGGTACCACTCATGCTATGGATGTGGGAGTATTAACCCTATTCTTGTGGGATTTTGAGGAGAAAGAGAAATTATCAAAATTCTTTGAGAGAGTCTTGGGATCTATGATACATGTTAGTTACATACAACCAGGTGGCGTGGCACAAGATCTACCTCTTGGCTAATGCCAAGATATTTATGACTTTACATGATAATTTGCTTCCCATATTAACAAATCAGAAGAGATGTTAACTAGCAACCATATTTGAAAACAATGATTAGTGGATATTAGTACTGTCAGTACACAATAGGCCAAGGATTGGGGATTTAGTGGTGTAATGCTAAGAGGTTTGACTGTATACTGGGATTTGAGAAAATTAGTACCTTACAATGCCCATAACCAATTATATTTTGATGTACCAATGGGTACTAGGGGGGATTTCTATGATCTCTACTATCTCTGCATCGAAGATATGTGACAGAGTATGAGAATCATTATACAATGTCCCAATCAAATCCTTGGTAGCATGGTGAAATCTGATGATTATAAGATATGTCCCCCATCATGATGCCAAATAAAACTCTCCATAGAATCCTCAATCCACCATTTTAAACTCTATATAGAGAGTTTATCCATACCAACTTTTTCTACCTATACTATAGTCAAATCACTTAAAGGATAATTTGGTGTGTTTCTAGTCAATAATATGAGCAATCATCCGTATCATCATAAAACAAGATCACCTGGCTTTGCCCATTCACAAGGACTTGATTATATGTCTAAACATCACATGCTATAAGATGTGGTCTCCATCATCAGTACTCAAGATATTATGTTTGGAAAGGTAGATAGATAGGTAGAGGTGGTTGCTCACCTTCATTGTGAGCTAAGAACACCCAATGAGTCAAGGTCATGCGTTCATGATTACACCACCATCATGCATCATGTTACATATATAGTATGGCATGACATCACTATCACTGTAGCATCACTAATATAGCCAACCAATAGAGTATGGCATCACCATCATTGTACCTCGATCTGGTACAACATCATCATCACTATCACCAATATGGTATAGTAGAAGTCAGAGTGATCCCCTCTCTAGACTTAATCCCCTATAGATAGATCTATGGTATAGTGGTTAATTGGCACCCATATAAATTAATTATATATAATCCATCTAATTAATAATCTATAGTTAAGTTATATAGAGAGGGGGAGGGGTGTGAGCATAGCGAATACCCCAAAAGCCCTATCTATCTGGGTTAGATTAGATCTATATAGGGGGAGGCGGGCCTCTCCCTCTCCCTCTCTATATAGATGGGAATGGGGATTCTATCCCTCAAGCCCTATCTATCTGGGTTAGATCAGATTTATATAGGGGGGAGGGGGGCCTTTCCCTCTCCCTCTCTATATAGATGGGAATGGGGATTCTATCCCCAATATATATATATATATATATATATATATATATATATATATATATTTTGTCCCTCTCCATATATAAGAAACTAACTTAATCCCCATATACCCCATATGTATATTAACTTAACTCCCATCTATATAGAGAGTAGAGGGATTGGCAACAAAATGATAGATAGTGGCCCCCCTCTCCCCTCTCCTCTCTCTATATAGATGGGATGGGATTAGATTAGAGTGATAGACAATTGGGGGTGGCACCCCTCTTTATATATAAGGGGAGCCCCTCTCTATATATAGGAAACTAAACCAACATTATATAGTTGGGGCTCTCTATATAGATTATAGATTAGAGTTGAATAGAGTTAGTTGAGGGCCCCTCTATAGAAACTAACTCTAATATAAATCATGCTAATGCCCCATAGTGAATGATAGACTCTATCTATATACTATGGGGGTGAGTGTAGTGAATATCCCTCAAGCCCTATATATCTATCTGTGTCTCTTTATCCCTATCTCTATATAGATTAGAGTCTAGTCCTTCTCCCCTCTTTATATAGGAAACTAACTCCCATATATATATATATATATATATATATATATATATATATATATATATATATATATATATATATAGGCACTTCACTTTATATGTTTAGGGGTTGCCAAAAAAGGATAGACAGTTGAGGGGTGGACTTATATATAAGATAATTCTAATCTAGACCATCCCCATAAAAATCCATAGTGAATCTAGACAGTGCCACCCCCTCTATCTCTATCTATCATAGTGAATCTAGACCGTACCCCCCAGACCATTAGATAATATGTAAACTCAATGCCAATACCCCATATAAAATATAGACTCTATCTCTATCTATAGACTATGGGGGTGGGGCTAATTAAACTATATATATTATGCTCATCTTAAATAGATAGATAGATAGATAGATATGGTAATGGGAGAGGAGGGCCCCATATCTCTACTCACTCTAAATCTATATCTAATTAATAATCTAAATTTCAATCTAATTAATAATCCAAGATATATAGGGAGGGCCCCTCCCCCCATCTCTCTATATATTCTAGCCCCTCTCCCCTCTCTATATATAGGAAACTGACTCAACTTCACTTATATGGTTACCAAAAAAACTATATACAGTTGGGGGTGGCCTCCCTCCAAGCCCTATATCCCCACCCCCCACACCCACACATATAAAGGGTGGGCCTATCTATTTATAGGGTGTCCCTCTATATAAAATAAACTAACTCTAATATAGATTGTGCCAATAAACTCTATAACTATATTTCCACCCCCTCTATCTCTATCTCTATATCTATCTCTATCTCTATCTATCACAGTGAATCTAAATAGTGCCCCTACTCTATATATCCCCCTATCCCTAGATCTAGTTGGGGCTAGGGGCTAATCCACTCTCTATCTATCATAACAAATTTAGACTGTGTCCCTTCCCCCCAAGATAGATTTTTTTTGGCCTTCCCCCCTCTATATAAACTAAACTAAACTAACTCTAATCTATACCATGCCAAATAGAAACTAAAATTAGACTGTGCCAATGCTAATGAAATTCTATCTTTATATAGTGCCAATGAAACTCTATCTCTATCTCTATATCTTCCAATTAAACTATAGATTGTGCCCCCACCCCATAGATAATATCTAAAATTAATGCCAATGCCCCATAGAGAATAGAATATAATATATACCCAAAGCCAATTCTAATGCCCCATAGAGAATATAGACTCTATCTCTATATCTATCTTTATATAGTGAGGGCCATCCCACTATGGTGCCTCAACTACCCCTATATATAGGTTGGCCTCTATCTATATAGATGTTGTTCTCTCTCCCGATGGCTTACTATAGAATAGATAGTTGATATATAGGAGAGGGCCCCTTATATGGCATATGACCTAGTGAAGGGTTTCAGAGTCTCTATGCGAGCCGTATGCAGTGAGAGTCACATGTACAATTATTGGGGGGTTCATGTCTATCACATAGTGTGGTGGACTACCCCATTTGTTCCATGATCTATGGGTCCACTGGAGTGACCCACTTTGATCAATTATCCAGGATTTTGATTGGATATGAAATGAATTTGTTTGGTACTCGATCTGATGGTATTTTTGAAGGGATTCTATTCATCGTTGTAGGATCTTCATCCAAGATCATTGTAGTTCCCTTTTGGGTGTCTATAGGACAATCGCCTATGGGTGGTTGAAAGATTATGACTAATCGATGAAACCAACATTCTAAGAGGATAGGACATTTATGGGTTTGCCAAATATCTATAGTCACACTCGACCCCCCAGATATAGATGAGATAGGGTCGATGACCTCCACTATAGATTTTGTTAGGCAATTGGATGATGGAGAGGTCAAGCCATACCATATATAATCGAGGGGGGGGACTCCCAGATACTACATATTAGAGTTATTTTAACTATATATAGAGGGCCACCCCCAACTGTATATAGTTAATCAATCTATGTAGGGGGAGGGGGGTAACCCCCAACCATATAAAGTGAAGTGAATTGGATTGAATTGGCTAGAATATATATAGAGAGCCCCCCTCCCCCTATATAAATCTGATCTAACCCAAATAAAATAGATATACAGGGCTTTAGGGGTATCCACTATGCTCACCCCATATAAAGTCTAGAGAAGCCTATATATCTATTCTCATCTATATCTAGAATTTAAGTGGGTGGGGATTAGATAGATATATAGGCTCCCTATCCCCCCTCTCCCTCTCCCTCTCCCTCTCCCTCTCTCTATATTTAGGGATGGGGATTCTATTTAGATAGAGTTTAAGTTATATATAGAGGGCCACCCTATAGATAAGGCCCAAATAGATAGGGCTTGGGGGGAGGGGCCTATCACTATCCCTATCCCTATATATTAGAGGATGAGGATAGGGGTTAGAGGGGCTCACCCCTTTCCCCCTCTAACTAAACTAGATATGGAATAGATAGGGCTCAACCTCTCACCCCCCACTTTATTATTTATGGGAGAATTAGGTTGGCCTATCCACTATAGATAGAGTTTCTCGGTAGTGGAGGTTATTGGTGTATATAGATAGGGGCCCCATACTTAGCAAACAAAAGTCGATTTTGGAAGGACACTCAATAAATTGAGGGAGTTTATGCTCTCGACTGATAGGGAGAGGAGAACATGACTCATCACTACCTCATAAGGGTGTTGAGACCATAGATTATTACACACCTTTATCTGTAGTTGCCCACCTAGAAGAGCCACTCACTCTATAGTGTTGTCATATAAGATAAACACTATGAATTGAAGTTCTCTCCTGGTCAACTATCCACCCAGTGAAGTGTGAACATAACAGTGGAATGCCATGATAAACACATGCTCTTTCATAAACACTGTCTTTCACTAACATAAAACAACACAACACACTAATATTATGGAGCTGATCTAGTGTGCCTTCTACCCATCAATGATGAAAGAGTGATAAGGTTCAGATTTTAAAGTGACTCAACATAGGAGCTGATCAACCAACAAATCTATAGGAATAATGGGAAAAAGAATATATTGATAATGGAAACCATAGGGGGTTGTATTGATAAGATCCAATGGTGAACAACTAGATTCTCTAGAAAAACCCCCAGCTAGAAGTATGAGGACCTTTAGTACCAACAACCAGTGTTTCGTACCCCCCATATAGATATATGGGATATTTACATATAGATATATTAGGGGTTTTCATAGATGGGGGCCCTACTTCCCCCTCTTTGACTTTGATTTGGCCCTATATAGTGTTATTTTTGGCCCCATATATCTGCCCATCCCATCCCATTTATATAGATAGGTACGGACAGGGATAGGGAAGGGATAGGGACATAATAGAGAAATGCGGGATGTGGAGGGTCCCCTACATATAGAATTCATTCCCATTAGCCTATATATATAGGGGTTAAGGAGTGTCAATTAAAAACTATAGATGCCCTAGATATAGATAGGGGTCACCATATAGATAGGAAAAATGCATGCTAGATAGAGATAAGGGTTGGTAGAGTGCCTAGTCTAAAGTCTATAATACCAATACCATTGGTCGATTTCTTGATAGAGTAGGCTATCGAGGGAGGCATAAATAGATATATAGGGTTGGGTCCCTATTTTCCCTATAAAGAAGGACCTCAACCCTAATACCAAATATCAATTATGGGTAGGGCCTCTCTATATATGGGATATATTATATAGATCTATCACTCACCCCTAAAGGGGACTCTATATAGCCAAAGCCGACCCAATAGACCAATAAGATATTATTATTCATCCCCCACCCCATATATATGCATAGGGGTAAGATATATATATATATATATATATATATATATATATATATATATATATATATATATATATATATATATATATATATATATATATATATATATATATATGGGGGTGGGGATGTCTTATATATCTATCTATCCATTATCTACAAGGTGGCTTGGTATCTAGTTTCATTGACACCCCCTATATATCTTATATAAGAACTCTAGATTGGTCCTCGACTCTCTATATAGAGGGGAGAATAATATTTGCCCATATAGTTATAGGGGGATATATATATGGGGTAGTGGCATCCTGATATATAGTTTCATTAACACCCCCTATATATCTTATATAGATAACTCTAGACTGGCCCTCGACTATCACTATCTATCTATCTGTCTGTCTATCTATCTAGAGGGGAGAATGGTATTCGCCCAACTATGTATAGGGATAAGATATAAGATATATATACGAGGGCAGGGTATGGGAGGGTGAGTTCCTTAATCTATCGATCAAGTTTATAAATGCCCTAAAGTAAAGGGAAAGTCCCTCTCCCCATTCCCATATATTGGTCAAGTCCATCCCAATATTGGCTGAGTGCTCTTCCCCATATATAGATAGGGTTGTTTCCCCCCTCTATTTAGATAGGGATCTAGATAGCGGCCCTCACCCATATATAATAGATAGGGAACCCGTATATATATCTGGGAGTGCCCCTATCCCTATCCCTAGATAATTAGAGGAGAGGAGAGGGCTATATGCTACACTCGCCCCTCACTAGATAGATCTGTAGGGCCATCCCTATCAAGAGAGTGGTTTGCTATCGTTCACACCTTGATCGTTAGAGTTGTGAGCGATAGTTTGGTTTTCATCTCTATATATGGGGTGTTCGACCCCCATAAAGATTAGATAATTGAGGGCCACTATCTATGAAAACTCCCCTCCCCCCACCCTCTCTCTATATATGGGGAGCCCCTCTCTCTCTCCCCTTTTATAGATAGTAAACTCAATCAATCTCCATATATATAGAGAGGGGTTAGGGGTGGCCAAATATCTAGTTCTTTTGGCCCCCTTTCTATAATTATGTCTATGGGGAGCCCCTCCTATTTATATCTAAAATATCATATATATATTTATGGAAGTAGCTACTGAGAGGGGGGTGAGTCAGTTGCTCAACATCTGACAATCAATTCTATTTCATCCCAATAAAACAAACACTTAAGCATAATATGAACAAATCAATACATGAACAAAATCAAGAGCAATTAACACAAGTACACATCATCTATGTGGGAAACCCTCATGGGTGATAAAACCCACTCTCAAGCCTGAAAAACAATGGGCTAATTTTCCTATAAGATAGAGCAAACAAGAGATCTTTTGTCAAGCACCAACTCCATAAGGAGCATCAACCCCTCAATTCAGCCAGCACCTACTAGACCTTTAGCTAACTCCAACTAACAAGGAGGCTAAAACCCCCTAGGTTATTAAGCACCCACTCAAACACCTCTAATCTAATGTTCACTACTTCTTTGATGCCTTATACACCTGATGATGACCTTCTGAAGCTCATACACCTACAATCCACTTCTCTTCTCAAGGCAGACACACCTACCTCATTCACTCAACCAAACCACACTTTAGACTGTTAGGTATAATGACTTGTTATCTCATGAACATGATCAGTCAAACATTACTAATCCTCTTCACCCTTTTATGGTCCTTAATTACTCATCTTTTCTCCTTGACTGAGTTCCTTCCTTTTTTTTTGTCCACACACACTCACTACCATAAACAAGATAACTAGTCTTGCTTATATACCTTTCTCCACACCTTATATCACCTTGGTTTGCCAAGATAAAATATAAGGATAAATAAAATCTCTTATAAATTCCATCAATTCAACTCAAACACTCCATAGGTCATCCATACTTCAAATGGCACCTATCTAACTACTAGGCTATACTTGGCCCAATTAGCCCATACAGGTCATTCACCACATATGACCATCTCCATGAATAATATCCATCACCAAAGAATAATAAACACTTAGATAATATAATAAAAATTAATTCACACCTTTTCATATCCCAACAAGGTCCCATACATCAAATATATTCATAACTCACCATTAGGCCTAATAGGACTAATATGCCTAAAATCACTTGCTCACACATTGAGTAAGACAAACATATTAAACTTCAACCAAGGGACCAAACACATAATAATGTATCTTAAAATATAACTTCACACTTCCCAAAGTGTCCAATCCACTTGGAACTCCAAACCACTACTCCATTCATGTCATTCTCTCTCTCGTTCCAAGACTTGTAAATACCCAAAAAATACTGCCAAGAAGAACTGAGGCATACTATTGATTTTATAAAATTAACACCAGAAAAAAATCACATGGATAGGTCCTCCATGACTCAATAAACACCTTCAAATTCATTTTTCACCTTCACACAACTTAGACAGGTTCAAACCAACTCAAGCAAACTGAACACTCAAACTGTCTATGCACATCAAAAACTTAGTCAAAGAACTTCGATTGCTCTAAAAAACTAGAGAAAAAGTATAAAGATCAAATCCATGTACTAAAGATATGACACTAATATAATATCACCAAGATCTTACTCACCTCAAACTCTACTCAAAATAGGTCAAACTAGCCTCTCCAAATAGGCCACTTCAGACTGTCTGCAAGCTCCAAAAACTAGTCATGGAAACATGACTTTCTCTCACCTCATATGGATTCACTAAGATATTAAAAGGCATGAAATAGATCCTAAAAGGATCATATTAATCTCCTAAAATTAGATCATAGGCTTCAATATCAAAAACTCTTCTACAAGCTATTTTCACTTCACTAGCTCACATAGACTAAAAAGGACCAAGAAGGTCAACTTTGAGTCAACTCCCTGATCATACCTCAAGAATAGGAATCCATTAAAATGCATGGATAGAGTGAATACAATCCCTAATCATACCTCAATCATAGTAATCCCTTAAAATGCATGGATAGAGTGAATATAACCCCTGAATCACCATCAATCTCTCAAAGTCATCCTTAAACACCTGATCACCTTCTTAATTCAACTTCTCACTCCAACTGGACTTTCTCACTGTTTGCTCCATTTATAGTCTAGAGATTAGTCAACTTTGACCTTCTATATGCTCATAAACTTTTCATTTGGATCCAAAATTTTAGAGGCATGCATTGCCTCACAATAACCCCTACTTATTAAGGTAGGATGTAATATTATTTTAGATAATATTGTTAATTATAGGAGTAATTTTAAAAGAGATTTGTCTCAAAGTAGTAGATAGATAGTATGTAGGAAGTTGAATAGTTATTCTAGAATACAGAGTGAATAGTCATGCTTAGATATAAATAATTTAATTTCACTTCATTAATTTAATGCAATAACTTTGGTTTGCACCAATTTCATGTTATTCTTTTGTCATCCATTCTTGGCCTAACATATATTAAAATAAAACTAAGTTAGCTTAATTAAGGTGCATATTATATTTTCAAATAAAAAATTCAATACTTTATTTAGACCCTTTTTCTTAGTTAAACACAATTTAAACAAAATATGAACTTATTTTCTCAATGGCATTTTTTGACTGAAATATAGAATTGATCATTTTTTGATAATAGTAAAAGTAGAGTTTTAAAAGGTACCCTTACATTATATAGAGGATAATAAATATTTAGCAATAACAACCCACATAAATAACCTCTAAAAGTTAAATATAAGGAACAAGATACAAACATGCTACATACCAACATAAACTTACCATACAATAGGCTACAAAAATGATGTAGACCAATAGAGTTAAACCACACAAAGGATTAAAAACATGGAAATAAAACATCATAAAGGATGAATCCTTCAAAAAACATCTCATTTATTAGTGTGGAGGGTCATATACATAGGTTTAGGGACATTTACAAATTGTATTCTTTCTTTCTAATTACAATACTCCAATTCTCTCCTTCCCCTAGAAAAATTAGAAGAGGAATAGAAACCTCAATAGAACTAATGGATTGTGCCATACCTAATGAGTCATAATCCACTTTACTTATAATTATATTATCATTTGAATTATCTATGAATTATTTTACCTTATTTTTATCTACCTCACTAGAAACCATAGGCTCATTATAATTTTGATCAATAACTATAGCATCCAAAGCCATTTATGGCTCATCCTTCTCTATCATGTCTTGAACATTTCAGTCTTCACTATAAATTTTTTTAGGAGTACATCCTTCCACCATGAATTCTCCCACTTGCATTTGGAACTACTAAAATTTGTAGCTAGATGACCTATCTTAAAACAATCTTCAACATTTGAATGGTAAACCCTCATAATCGATGGATTGTGTGAAGTGTTGTTCCTTCACTATTAAATCAATTTTAGTTAGAAGTTATTTTCAAATATAAATGTTAACTAGAATTACTCACTATTTTTAAATTAAAGTCTATTTCTAGGAACTCACCAATAAAACTAACTATATTTTTAAAGCAAGGTTCCATCTTGAATTACATTGGTCGATGCAGTAATCAAACCATGTGGACCTCATATTCAAAGTTTATAAGAGAGGGCTAAAAATGGGTACAATGGATTAATCATAAGGATTCATTGATCTCACATCCATACATGATCTTGGATAAACACCTTCCTATATTCTTCATCATAAGGAACCACAATAAAAAATCTTGTAGGACAAGGATAAATTTCTGAATCACCTCCCAATGTGGGTTGCCAATAATTTAAGATACATGAGTGATGTTTAAAAGGATAGTACAAAAAAGATTAAATAACAAATTTAATCCTTTAGATAAATATTCTTCTTCCATATTTGACACATCCTCAAGTGTTTGCCCATAAAAAAAACTAAATGATTTGATTTAGTAGGGACAACAAGTTCCCTCTACTTTGTTTGATATATTGCCTATATAATGGTGGTTTTAATGAATTTTGTAATCCCTCATAGCACTAGATATTCCTTATTAAGATTATCATATACATGTAAAAATTAAGAAACATGCCCTGGTGATACCATATAAAACCTGTTCACCTCTAACAGATCCCATGCCTTCATCCCACCAATGAGCATTGCCTCTAACTTAATATTTGACTTTAATCAACATGACCTTAATCTTAAGAATAAAGCCACAATAACATTGGAAATAAAGTCACCTTTGTGGACACTCTGACATCATCCTTAGTGATAAAAATTAAGACATAAATAAAGTCACCCAATGTTAGCATTTATGTCACACCAACATCACTTCTAATAGAATCCTCATGTCACCCCCAAAGTCATCCAAATACTGCTTCCAAGGACACCTAACATTAACTATTATATATACACCCTAATGTTACCCTCCAAATATGCTTCCTTAATCTGAATTTAAATCTAAATTAAGTATTTTAAATGTTAAAAGTAAAAATAGATGCAACTGAAAGGTGACTTTAAATGGTCAAAATGTTGTAGTTAGAATAACCTAGTGAGGACTAAAATGAAAATGAAAGTATGGTTACAATCAAAAAATGGAATAAGCCATTGAAAATTAGTTAAGTTTATATATAACACTATAAAATATTATATCTTACCCTAGTGGAATGCACCATAATTGACTATAATAAGATTTACACCTATCACAAGATGGAGAAATATATGACACTAAAGAGGGTGTAAGATAGAATAAGTGCACTAAAATGTAATATGGGTAAATTTACTTAACTAGTTGCAATAAAATTACCCAATTAATTTCAAATAGGCTTAAATAAAATTTTCAAAATAGTAATACAAGTAATTGGTCAAGTAGGCAAGGCAAAGCAAGAATCAATCCAAACTAAGCAATGTGGGATAAATCCATAAAAGACAAAATTAGGAAAAGGACAAAAAACCTAGATAGAACCTAACAAACATGAGAATAACATACTCTAACACCAACCCTCAAGTAAAGATAGGGGTTAAAAAATGATAAAAAATAAAGTGGCATATCCACAGTATGAGGGCCAAAAATAAGGCATGATTAGGTAATTATGTACAATGTATCCATGAAATGGAGAAAGAGAGAAAACCCATAAGGACAAATCTCCTCCCCAAAATGATGTAAAAGAGAAAAAAGAAGGAAATGAAGCAAGGAAGGACTTCATGTGGAATCCACCCTAAGTAGAACTTCCTTCACTCCACACGAAGATCAATACAATATATCTTGTGTGGATGGAAGGGATGTAAGTAACCATCTACATAATTGGTTAGATATTCACAATAATAAATTTTTTTTCCCATAAATATACTCACCTCCTAAGTGTTGTGAACAAGATGTCCCAAAGATATGTCACCTCTAAAAATATCTATGCTAATAAGAGAAATAATTCCCTATAAGAATATTCTAGTACCTCCATGAGTGTAGCCTATAGAGTGAAGTATGTAAGATCCAAACCCAAGAGTATGTTTCTCAAAGGAACCAAGAACATAAGTAGGTGTATCCAAAGTGGGATGAGCAACAAATGCAGTAACAGGTGTATAAACAAGCTCCAAATTATAATGTGAAACAATAATAGGTTCCTCATGAAAATCATCTAAACAAATATCCTCACAAATAAGATTAGGTGATAAAGGAATAAAAACTATTGTACAATAAAATTTATCCTTAGGAAGTCATGATGGTGTCTCGCCCATGATCTCCAAAAGTGATGGTGATGGTGCCACATCCTCAAGAATCATGTCCTCTCAATCAATGAAATTAATAATATGAGTACAAACTATATGAGGAGTAAGAGGTGCCTTAAACAAACTATCATCAAAAGATAAGTCCTCACCAACAACTGAAGAAGAATGAATAGTGAGATATGTAGGAGGATGAATGTCTCAACTAGATCACCATAAAGAATTATGTCCTTACAAAATGAAGAAGAATATCGATTCATGTCAATAATAAAGAGTGAATCCTCACTAAGAGGAGAAGAAGGAAATGCCATTAGTGCTTCACCTATATCACTATCAAGACTCAAATCTTGAACATCATCAGTGTCATCATCAAAAGATAAATCCTTGCTAATAGGAGGAGAATGAAGTGGAATAGAAGGAGCTGGAGTTAAAGAGGGTGAAAAAGTCCTAGAAGACTTAGTATCCTTCTCAAATGAAGATAGAATAGGATCCCAAGATTCCTTTGGTGATGTGGCACATGTGACATAGCAATGCATAATGAAACACTCACAATAATGTTATTGATTTATTATAGGTCTTTGTGTATAAGTTGGAGAAACATATGAAATAAATATTATGTTGTGATTTTTTGAAGTATAAGACTCCTTGATTATGTAAATGCATGTTATTATTGTTTTTGTATCATTAATTATTGTCTTTATGTTTTTTCTTAAATTTTAGAGGACTGAAAAATAAGGTTTCATAGTCCAACAACAAATTTGTAGTCAAAGAAAGGTAGTATTTCAACATTTCTTGATTATTCATGTGATTTTTTCCTTTTTTATAATAGTATATATAGGTTAGGGTATTTATCCATGCATTATAAACCATTTATAATCATTTTAGTCCTTAAAATCTTAAATTTTGAGATCTCATCCTCCCTACAGACCTGCAAACCCTAAATCAAGGTTTAAGAGAGTAAAATTGATTTTCCTTGAGATTTATCCATTGAAGTTTCTTGAAACGTTATGAAAAGTGATATAATAGTTTATCAAACATTAAATGTGGTTTAATATCATATAATCACTTATATGATAATTTATAATGGATAGTGTTGAAACAAGCCTGTAGAAATCAAGAAAACATGGTTTATGACATGTAGAATTTTATTTTTCTCCCAATCTAGTAACCCAATCATATAAAAAATTATACATAGAGGATATATGGAGTGTTTAATAGGATACAAGTGTTTTAAAGTTGTGAATATACTTATATGAACAATTATAAGTGATTGTGTCATAACATAGTTGTGTTTAAGCCTAAAAATAGGGCTAGAAAGTGAAGTTGTTCAATTTTAAAAGAAGATTCAGATTGTAATAATGTCTAGAATGGATGAATTGTGATAAGTAACATGTAATTGAAAATCTAAGTCCATTATTAAGAGATACATGAGTCTAAGTCTATATTTACAACCTTTTGAGCTTTAAACGAACCTATTAGGCTTAGTAGCCTTTCATTGGAATTTGATAGAAGAACATGAGTAGAGACAAGCAAACTTCTGAGTTTTGTTAATACATTTTGATAATGATATAATAAACATTATAAAGTGATTTGAATGTCTGTATTGGTTCCAATCTCTCTAAAATTTAGTTAAATATTTTTAGCCCTTAGTGGTCTCATAAAACGAAAAGTGAAGTTTAAATCTCAAAAGGTGTTTGTAACTTATTGAAGAGTTTGATTCATGTTGGATATGATATTAGTAACCCTAATAAACCTAATGAATGATAAAATTTTACGTATATCCTTGAAAGATCATATGATCCTAGTAAAAATGTAGAGAAAGGTAATTTTGTTGAATGATATAAGTCAAGAAATCAAGTGTTGTAACTTTTCCATCAATTATTTAATCTAGAAAACAAGTGTTCAATTCAAGTATATCCATTCAAAGTGTTAAATTTTTAGATTGTATGTTATTATGTCTATCTTAGGTCAATATCTTGCTTAATTATGAGAATCCAAGTTTGAGATAGTAGATATATACATCACCAACCCAAGATCTTGTATAGTTACACAAATTTCGGGTGCAATCACCATAATTCTCCATTTTATTCAAACAAAGAAGCACGAGTTTCTTCAATGCTTCACAAAGGAATAATCATCTCTACTAAGTTTCAAGGGTAACATGGTTTTCACACACATTTGGATTTTAACCCTTGTTCTTTTAAAATTTTAGTTTCAAATTAAAATAGTCAATCTATGGACATTAACTACACATGATTGCATGTTTTTTTATTGAGTGATTTGCATAATTGAAGATTCATACCAAAGATAAAGTGTCTTATACACACTCAAATATATTTTATCCCTTTACTTTAGAAATTTCATTACTAGAAAAAGGGGGTGCATTTGTAGATACTAAAATTTGATCTCTGGTACCTAATAATGACAAGCTTGACACACATTTACCATGACTTGAGCACACAAACAAGGTCTTAATATACCATTCTCTCACACTTACATGTTATCTTATGAGTCAAACCTTCCATTCTATTGTTACACACCTCTATGAACCTCACTATTTGTTTCAAACCTATTAAATATCATGCACAAATATCTATAGACTCTTAATTTGATCTGACTATATACAGGTTGGTTCTTCTATATTTGGTCAATACTAAAAATTGATACTAACATGATTTAGTTGGTATCGACCCACTTACAACAATGACAATTTTATAAAATAAAACCTATCCTTAGGCTCTTCCCATTAGCCTAACATGTCAGTGGTGTGATAAATTATTCAATTGGATCCATATATAAAAAATTAAGGTCTCATTCAAATGGTACTTGGAATTTATTTGATATACATCTATACACTATTACACATTGATAAAATTTGTCTTATTCTTCCCAAATTGTGAATCTACCACTAGAATCAATCACAAACCAAGTTTGAAGCACTCTAAATCCAAGTTAAACCAATAATTTTCTAGTATCCAAGCCACATCATTAACTACATACATATAATGAAGGAACACAATTTTAAAATCACAGTATGTGGGATAACTACGTGTGACTTATTTTTTCTATTTAGAGTATCAAATTCATAGGCAATAGTCAATAATTAAATGGGGGTTATTGGTGTCATATTATCCCATTATACTTTCCTTTTTAAACACATTTTTATCCCACACAAGCACACCTAGTGTTTTAAGGAAGAGGATATTGATTTTCTACATGATATAGATCATTGAAAATCAAGGAACACAATGCATGATATAAATCATGACACTAATAATATAAAAATGTAGATTAAATAGAGTAAACAAAGAAGACACACTAAGCACACATTAAGCACACCATATTAAAAGGAAATTGGTATATCAATATCACATGAAAAGATTAAGATATAAATATAACAATCAGAGTACATAAAGATAAACAATGAAAATTATATACCACATAGTATACAAGGGAAGCAAGGAAGATACATCAATAATAAGAAAAATAAGACATGCATGCCAAGTAGTAAGCACATGAATCAACCACATTAGGTATAGGGTAATTAATAGAAGCATGCCAAATACTAAGCATATGAATAAAACATATCATGCAATCTAGAATCAAAGAAACATAGATGAAACAAAACATACATATAACTAAGTACAAATCCAAACTAAATTTAAATAAAGTACAACATGAATAGGAGCATACATAAAATCATTATAGACACACAAGTACATGCAATAAGAAAGATAAACCATGATATATATGATCACATGAAATATTAAAAGATAGAACTTGAATAGGTGCTAATTGAAGATACCCAGATTTGGTACAAGCTTTATTTCATGGTACTTTAAAGTAAATTTTAATGTATAGATCTCAAACCATGAACTAAATACTTAGTGGGGCATTTATCTTGATATCTTGATCATCCTATTGATTGTATTTAGTTGTGTGACCTGCATACCCTATCATGATCAACTTCACATAACATATTACAGATATATTTGGCCCTCTTTGTAACCCTTGGAGTCTTTTGAGCTTCTAAATAAATTTTGATATTTATGGTTGGTATCGACTATAGATACAAACCACAAATAGTTGCACTGACCCAGGTCCCATTTTAATTTTTTTTTCATGTTTCATTTTAATACCATTGATTGGGCAGGTTTCAACTCTTGTTTTCCACTTTTGTGTGTTACTGGGTATTTAATTCAAAGATAGAGACTCATATATATGCAAAGATACTATAAGGTATTTAGGAACAAGCACGTTGCATTTTAAGGAGATATAAAATATGACATGTTTCACCTACAAAATTATTAAAAATGAATCTCAAGTTTACAAAGGTTAATTCATATCTTCATGCTTGTACCAATGGTAAAATAGGAGAAAGAGCATCTAGGCTTGCATACACAATTACACAAACATACACATTAATAGGAGAAGTAAATTTGAGTTTGAGCCCTCTTCATAGTATTGGCAATGTAGTACAACACTTGGTCTTTCAATGGGGATTAACTAAGGTCATTCCAATAAAACCCTTTCACCTGACATGCTCTCATTTGCTATTATATTGATGATTTAAAACTAGGGTTTGAATGTATAGGTTCTCTCACACAAATATGGAAACAGATAAAGGCAAAAATAAGCATCACAGATGTTATCACATCACTTCAAAAGAAAATAGTCATCCACTACATACAGGGTCAATTTCAACCATACAGTCAATATTGACTGTCAATACTAACTAAATCCATCATAATTGACTATAAGAAAATAGGAGAAGATGGATTAGGTAGAGAGCAGTGATATGATCATGAGGTGCAAAAATCAGATAATCAAACTTCATATCCACAAAAAAAATAAGATAAAAAATATCTTACCTCTTATTGTATATTCATTACTATATTTAGCAAGTGCATTTGTGTATATTATCTAAATCAAAATTGAGACATTATTCTAATCAATTTTATATCCTATTAGGGTTAGTATTTATTGCACTAATATAAATTATGGTAAAACATTTGGTGAACATGTAGACATATCAAACATTGCAAAGCCATAATTTTTCCCTCAGGGTTTCATTCTTTTAGGATTTTATATTTTAACCTTAGGGTTTTAGGTTTGATTTTTATTTTATTTTTGTTTACTTACTTGGATTAGTCCTTGCTTATTTTTCAATAGTTTATTTAAGGCCTAGTAAATAAAAAATGGATAATTAGTCAGAAACCCCTATTGAATATCATCCTATGGACTTCTTATTTTCTCAAAACTCCATTATTTATGTGTATGATAATGAATAAACCCACAACCAAACATGTATAATTAATGATGCTAGTTACATAGATGAATACTATATTTTTCATGATTATGATTATAATTATGTCTGTAATGATAACAATGAAAATACTTTAGCGAAGAAGAAAATGAATCCACCAATGAATAAATATAATAATTTTATTCTCCTACTCCCTCTTTGCCTTCTTTAAATTATACAATAGAACAAGATGAGAAAGATAGTAATGAGCATATGCATGTTTTTAGCATACCTTATGAATTAAAAGGCAAATATTATTTTTATAATACACATGGTTTATCTATATAATTTACAACATCATTTCATCTCATTAACCATTATAAAATTTAAAAGCATAAGCCTTGAATACAAATTATAAACAAATATGAAGAATGTGAAATTCCTTAGATTTATCTAGAAATAACATAAGAATATTAAGAATGTGAAGTTCCTTCTCTCTCTAGAAATAGAAAAATAATGTGAAGAATGTAAAATTACCTCTCTTTATCTAGAAATGATAAAATAATGTGAAGAATGTAATGTTATTTCTTTATCTCTAGTAATGGAAAAATAATGTGAAAAATGCGATGTTCCTTCTCTCTCTCTAGTAATGGAAAAATAATGTGAAGAAGGTAAAATTTCCTCTCTTTCTCTAGAAATGATAAAATAATGTGAAGAATGTGATGTTCCTTCTCTCTCTAGTAATGGTAAAATAATGTGAAAACTATAAAATTCCCTCTTTGTCTAGAAATGATAAAAGAATGTGAAATTACTTCTCTTTCTCTAAAACTGGAAAACAAATGTGTAGAAAGTGAAATTCATTCTCTCTTTAGAAATATAAAACTATAGTGAAGTCCCCTCTATCTCTATAGAATAATTAAATTATATAAACACACGATGATTATTTCTCTTCTTGAAAAATAATGTCAAAATATATCTCTAAATGAGCCCTCTATTGAAACAAAATATGATGCTAATGTAATAATATGAAATGACATGTCTTCAAAATGTGATTCATAGGAAGATGATACGACATGAGTGTGAGGATTTTTCTCAACCTAGGCCTAGTATACAAAATTTATTACCTAAACCTCCTTCACCTATCCCTAATAATGTACCTATTAAAACTTATAATAATAGGATACAACCATTAAATGAACCTCTTAAAGATATTAACATGCCTTTGCAATAATTCATTTCTTTAATGCATGTTTTGGGTGCCTTACAACACAAAATGCATCACCTAACCCTATAAATCAAAGCATACCGTGTTGATTATAATGCCATATATGGAAACCTAATTGTGTATAATAATATACATTCCACATTGCCTCACAACATCATCATGCTTATATTTAGTAGGCTTGACAAAAGTAGTGATCCATCTACACTCAAATATTTTAGAGCTTTTATGGATATATATGATGGTAGTAGGATTTTACTAAAAGTGTTTTCAAAAATTTTAATTAGAAACACTTTGGATTGGTTTCACTCTTTGCCGATTGGGTCTTTACATTCATATATTTAGTTATAAGAGGAATTTTAGTGGGATACATTCAAAATAAGGGACCAAGAGTTACATATTAAATTTACCTTCTCTTCATCAAGGAAAATCAGATCCATTATGTGATTACATTTTAATATTTATGACACTTGTGATTCTTGTCAAGCTCTTTGTTACAAGAGTCTTACATTAGAATAAAATTTAACACTTATTCTCAATACGAAGAAGGCATATAAAGACATCGAAATACAAAAATAAGATCCACATAAGGATTTTAATGAAATTTTCCACCCCATAAGGCTAAGATTCCAGTTAAAGAAAGTCAAGTTAAGGCTCTCAATAAAGGGAAAAAACCAATTTACAAAAAAGTATATGAAGTGAATAAACCCCCATTAAATAAGAAAAAACCACTCATATTTGATAATTTCAAAGATCGATCACATGATATTATATAAACATTACTGGATAATACACTAATCACTTTGGCTCCTCATTATTATCATTCTCCTCACCATCTTGATAAAATCAAAGGCAAACCATTTTATATTTATCAAGGTGTTAATTTACACCCAAAAAATTATTGTTATTCATTATGACAAAATATTAAAAAACTTATTGATAAAGGGGTTATTACATTTGAAAAAGTTGACACTCGGTCAAAAATATCCCCTTTTCCATCTACTTCACTAGTTATTCAATGAAGATTGAGATTTACTAGTACATTCTTGCAAAGGATCCAATGGCTCATTGGAATTATATAGATTATGTTTGTAGGATAATATATCATTCTAGTGCAACTATACAATGAATAATCTATCCCAAGATATTACTATCATGGAACCAATGGTCATTTGAGATCTACCTAGAAAATAACCTAGAGAAGGCAAAGTTGTAATAATTGAAATATAAAATAATGTTGGTATAATTAAATCACCTTCCAAATAATTATTGATACAAAATGTGAATAGAGAGACTAAAAATTAGAGTAAAGTTTAAATAAATAGTATTTCATAACAATAATAGAAAAATGGATTTATACAATTTATTTCACAAAAGGATCAATAATAGGTTTTGCAAGACTATAGTAACTTTTTATTACCCAATGGATGGGGTAATTAATATTGAGTATCAAAATAACATATAATAATATCAAATAATCTAATATAATAGAATACATCTAATCTAAGATAATACAAATTCAAATATGGTAATACAAATTAAATATTATGAACATGTGATATAAAATTAACAATAATCAAATGCAAAAATTACAAACCATATATGAAAATAAAAATTAAAACCCATGAGATAAAACTCAATAAATTTCATCATATATAATGGATCAAGCTTTATAATATAATTAAATTCTATCAATAATCAGGGCAATATCCCCCAACACATATGAATCATCACTATCACTATGTCTAATCACCCTAGAAATAGAGGCTCCACTATCGCCTCTATGCCTATGTAATCAATACCTATATCAGCTCACATGCTCTCAAAAAATACAACACTCCACCATAATTTTTATGTTCTCTATATTTAAATTTATATAATGAGCCAATAGATCTATTGATAGATCACTTTTAGATGTGGCTACTAGTCGTTTATCCAACTAGTCCTACATATTGTCTCACTCATCAAAAACTATAGTGAAGGTAATGGCAGAAATAGAATAGGATAAAAAATAAGTAATTGAACACCCATATAATGGAAACCATATTGAGCAACCTATTTCTATTTATATCAAAGGGGATGTCATGCATCACAGTATGAATAGATGCATCTACCATCATAGCCTGATACTCATCACTGGCATGAGAAATACACAAGATATTAACAATTTGTGTAAGAAGTATACATTCAAAAATAATGATAAGTACACATATATACTCATGGTCAGTTATAGCGATGGATTTGACTAAGTTGAAACCTAACTTACATCTATATCTCCTCCTCCTACTCCATTTCCTCCTCTCTAAACTAGAGGCACACTTATTGGATCTGTGATAACATGAAAAATAATAGGTCATCTTGCCCATATATACCATTGGGTATATACTAAATCACATCCCACATCATCCATATTTATGGCTAAAATTGGAGGAACCATATCACTTACATGCAACAGTGTCAGAATTGCACCACTTGGCCCTGGTCTATCACCTAAACAATGAGTTGATCTCGAAGTCCTAATCCATGGATATACAATTGGGGGCACATCTTATTGAATGCAAAACTATCATGTCACCCTTTCAAACTAATATATATATATATATATATATATATATATATAACCCTAGGAAATTGTTCATGGATCCAAATTCTAACATAAATTCCACACAACTCCATTGCATCCTTGGGCCACTAACCATAACCATAATACAACCTCCATACTATACAATAGGTGTGAGATTATCAAATATCATATGATACTCCATCGTGCTAAGACCCCAATGTCTCTCTAAAAAATCCAAGGAATAAGTTTAGTATCCAACGTTATTACCTTCAAACGTTATCATTTAGTATCCAAGGAATAAGTTTATCAATATATATTATTCTTTATGCCTCATTATAAATTGAGTAATGTGAAATCCATAATACAATGATAAATTCATACAACAAACATTTCAAATAACTAATTCAAACAAATCTCTAAAAATCATAAAGCTTATCTAATTACATATATTTTTAATTTGATTGATTTGATAGTCACACCCGTCAAATATATATTAGGGTATACATTAGACTTATTAAAAAGAATAGATTATTATATTTTGGCACAATATACAGGATTTAGATTATCATATTTTGACACACTATACATGATTTAATTTTTCATATTTTGGCATGATTCAGATTATCATATTTTGACACACTACATGATTCAATTTATCATATTTTGGATTGATTTAGATAAGTAGAGTTTGCACAACACATATAATTCAAGTTATCAAAGTTGGACATTACACATGATTCAAAATGGTTCAGATATAGGATGGATCAGTTACATAATAAATATTAACATATTGATAGAGATTACATAGGTATATGTCATCCATATGCATTAATTTTAAAGACACTTGAGCATAGATCCATACATATCTAGGTTCATATGCATGGGTATATGTATAATAGTTTTTAGGAATATATATTTTCACATAAACATACATTTGAGATATAGATTCTCAAATTCAACATACAAATACATGACAAATTCATAGAGAATGTTATTAATTCATATACATAAGTACACACTTATAGATTTAGGGGGCATGATATTGATTCATGCGAATATAGAACTTTTAGATTTACAAGGCATGATACTAGTTCATAATAACACAGACTTACACAATTTAAACTTGAATGATAAATGATAGTTGTATACACAATATTTTCAAGATTTTATCCATTACTGACACTTTATATCTTAAAATAACCCATTGAGTCTCAATCTCTTTGAGTGCATGCCTTAAGGGGTACACCAAAAAAGGGGTAGGAAGACCATTGGTGCTTCACAAGATTATTGTCCCTTTTTCCACTTGTTATCTACACACTTGTCTCCTAAAAACTATTTCCCTAAGCTTGTTCTACACTATTTCACCCTCCTCCAATCATTTGCCACTTTCATTTAATTTTTCCTAGCCTAAATCTCCTTTTAGTAGTTTTATAACTACACCAATATCGACCCTGTATTGTTTGTCATCAGCCCACAATGTCGATGTTGTTCATTTTCAGTACAGGTTAAAATAATACTAGGTCGACCCTATTAACCATAATATTTGTAAGGGTTTAAGGTTAGATTTGACTATATATACAAGTTCATTTCACCATTATTGAGAAAAGATAAGTAAGATATATTTCAAATCTACTTATTGGCATTCTACTTGAGGGGCAAGCTTAGGGTTCTATACTTTCTTTGGAGATATAGATCTTGTCTTATGGAGAAGTAGTTTGGATGTATTGATAGGTTGTGTTGCCTAGAGATGATTTGTATTTTTCATCCTTACATTCCACAATAATCTCCTGGAAATCACCTTGGTCAAGGGAGATATTGAGGCTCGATAGGTTCATCTTCAAAGGTAAGTATTCCTAACTTTATTCCTCCTTTATATGAGTAGATAGATATGCATTTATACTTCTCTTACATGTTTTAATATTTTATATATATTGATGTGAGTATATTTCTCTTATGCATGTTTAATTTTATTGTTTCTGACCCCCACTTTGTGGCACAAGCTTTAGTGAGCACTATATTAGATTAGTTTTAATTGTTATTAGTTTAGTGAGATATCAAAACATAGGACTCCCTTAGGGTTATTGCATGGCTATGCTTGACTAGAGGCTTTGGAACCTTCCCTAGCATGGTATATTATGGTAAGATATCCCCTAATCAGGTCTAGAGGATCCCCATATTAATCATATTCCTTCTTAACGAATGTGTCCTCAATCAGAAGTGTATGGTATGATTTATCTTCTTTGAGTTAGGATTGATATATAGACATCATGCATTTTTGATTGCATACATTATGTTAGACCCGACATGAATCTAACCCTTGTAAGTTTTATTTCACTTATTTTTTAGTATTTTATCATTTTTATTATCATATATTTATAATACAAGGTCAATAATGTTGACATAATTTTAACATCTATGTGTAGGCTTAACAATAGAGTCACATCCATATGACTTCATTCTATTTGTGTAAGTTTTCCAAACTTTAGTTTAGACTACTAGGTTGACCTAGTCAAACTTGTATATTTTTAAGCATCTAGTTTAGACTACTAGGTCGACTCAATTGACCTTGTATATTTTTAGGTCTTCAAAAAATAGGATATGCAAAGTTAGGTCGACCTAGTCGACATAGTTAGGTCCTTATTTATCATTTCTAGCATTTGTTATAATTCTATTTTTCATAGTTTTTAGTCTTTAAAATTTCCCCTGTACAGTCAACTAGGTCAACCCTATCGATGTAGTTCTGTATTCTATGTTTTGTCTGACAAATTAGGTCAACTTTGTCAATGTAGTTCATTTTCAGACCCTTGCTTCCACATTATAGAGGTGACACTGTTGACTTTATTTTGCATTCTCTACATACACTATCAACTAAATCAACATTGTACTGTGTTTTAAAGTTGGAATTAATCCTTATATGATAGTAATTATCTCACACTTTCATTTCTTTTTGCTTGCATGCTTAGAATAGATCATATAGTCTAATTAGGTAGTTCTCAATATACCATTTAGTTTCACTATTTTATCTTTTATGCACACACTATTAAATCACAAAATCTTGAAAATTATTTTAAAAATTATCTACCCAAGGCTAACCTACTTAGATTTCATTACCAAGGGGGAAACCAACTTGGTTTTCTAGTCAAGTATAAACACGTGGTTAATGGTATATTTTGGCTAAGAACCCAACACCCTTATCATTGCGGTGTGTGAAGTGAGTGGGTAGGCTCCAATACCAATCCTGTACCATTACCAATATAGATCCCTTTCATCCCAAGTGTCCTAAAACCATCATTAGATTGCTTTATAGTTCCTTTCTTACAACTAACTTCCTATCACGGCTAAAATCATATTCTAATAATCTAACAACATTTAGGATGATCACTTATTCATATTTTACTTTCCAAGTAGATTTCTTTCTCTTTAATAAATTATATGTTGTATTGAAAAAACATGCATTATCCAACATTGATGCAAGGTATTGTGTTGTGTACCTTAATTAGATCAACCTCATTGATACAATTGATTGTGTGTATTATTTTTAGTTATTGATTTAAAGTACATTGTAAAATTTTTCCTTTTTTTAGAACACTATCATCTTTGCCAACACAATCACTTATAGACTAATTTATCTCTCCTCATTAGCATACTAAGTCGATTGGGTCGACTTAGTATCTTTTTGAACTTCATCATTCACATACTAAGTCAACTGTGTTGACTTAGTATCATTTATAATTGTGTCCTTAGCATACTAAGTCGACTATGTCAACTTAGTATAATTCAGAACTATTTCCTTAGCATACAAAGTAGACAATGTCGATTTAATATCACTCAAAATTGTCTCCCTAAAATACTAGGTCGACTATGTCGATTTAGTATCATTCAACACTGACCCTCTATTTGTCTAATTTTGTCCTTGCTTTTCCTCCTAGCTTTCTTATATCCACTCCTAATTTTCATCATTAAGCCTTTTATCAAATTCTTTCTTGATAGTCTCAACCCATTTTGAATGTACATGGGTTGTTCCCTCTTACCTCACTTGTCCACCCAATGCAAATCATTTTAATAGTTCAATGTTACTTCACTCCAACTCACATGTTGGGATATCTTGTGATGCCCATCCACATGTCCCTTTAGACTTTAGGTCATCATACGGTGTCCATCCTTATGTACAATTACCCATTGGGGCATCTTACGATGCCCACTCATATTATATAATGCATAATAACAAATAAATTCAGCTTCAAGAAACATTTCAAGACTTATAGACTTGTATTTCACATGCTCATCTTTGATACATATATTAGCATAGATTTTGCTTGTTTTTGTCTCATGTTTCTTTATTTTTGTGCACTTTACTTATTTTTATTTTCATTTTACTAGCATCATTGTCATTTTTGGGTTCTTTAGTTTTCTTACACATTACATTTGGCATTTGTTATCATTTTGGTTCTCATACATCTTTTTCATTTTTGACTTTTAATTTTTTTGCCTTAGTAGCTTTATAATTATTGTTCCCCTTATTTAGAATTTACCTCATTGGTGTTTACCTTATGAGTTTCAGTGTAAGACCATGGATAAGACTTAGCCTTCCTCATAAATTACCACATTAAAATAGTTTTAAACCACTTTTTGGGATGACTACTACTTTCATTAGTGTTTGTGCTAGATCCGTTGTAGTTTATCATGGCTTCTCTAGTGACTTGACTATCATAACATATCCCCATTCCTTTCATATCACTATTTTACCTCCTTGTGATCAGCTATGAGCATATTCATCATTGTATCACTTATTACATAGACCGATCTCTCATGATCCCCATCTTTCCCTTATTTCCTTTCATTTGAAGCTCATATTGATCAATTTTGAGATTGCACACTTGTGGGCAAGTCTAGAAGTCTTTAGACACATTGATCTTTAGGTCCTTTTCTCTAGTAACCAAGTGTACACTCTCTTGTGTTTTTTATATTTTTACGAATTCGTCTGGAGGAGGAATATAAATAGCTAAAACAAGTTAAAAGTCAAATCATGAAATACAAACAAAAGACAATGATATAAAAGGCAACATTCAAAATTATTAAAATTCAAATCACACTAAAAGACGTAATTTCAAGCACATCTCCTTCTAATCGGATCTCAAAATCCACAATTGGCCTCATGATAGAGTTGTGGTCCATTGGGGTGTGGTAGGTCAATAGATTAGAAAAGGAGAATAAAAAAATATTTAAGTGATACCTACTTTCTCATGTAATTACCCAATATTCGCAATAGATCGATGGCTCTATAAGGGATCTTGAGGAATGAGGAACATGTTCTGGGAAGGTAGGTAAATTTTAATTTTCATACATATATCCATGATGGGATGATCTATATGCTTCACTTGTTATCCTAAGCTTTGTGTTTATTAGTCAAAATGTCCTAAGTCCTTGGTGTTGATAGTTCTTAGTATTTATCACTTGTCTAGTTTGTCTCATTCTTGATAAGGATGTTCACATCACCCATGTGGTGTCTCACATTCCTTATTTACATCATATTTTCATTACATTCTCCTTGTTGGATATTGCTTTTAGTTGATCACATCTACCTTTCTATGCCTCTTGGTTTATAGTTTATGAGATGGTGTGGTAATAAAATTGTGTAAATGTGTTTGTAAAGAAGGCTTGGTCCTATCCAAGGTCTTATACTAGTCATGTCATTAGATGGTTATTTTTTTATACATTATATCTTAAAACAAGCACTAAAGTTTGAGTTTTCCTCCTTTAGAGATTTTGATTTTGATTTTGATTTCTCCATCATGTTCTTGTTTGATTTTTGTGGACTTTACTTATCTTACATATGACATTTGGCATTCTTACATGTTTCTATTTATTTATTTATGACTTCTTCATGTTTGTCTTACATCTTGACTTACATTTTATTTTCACTTATTTATGATTTTTTCACCTTTTTTTGACGTACTTGTATTACATATTGATTTAAAATTTCATTTTCAATCATTTGGGTTTTTCTTCATGTTTGATTCTACATGCTTATATTACATGGGGTTACTTGTCACTTCCATATATTTTTTAGATTTGTCATGCATTAATATTTCATTTGTCATCAATGTTTTAAATGTTTCCCAATGTAACTTAGTATGTTCTACGTTCTTTTTTGCCATTTTATGTTTACCATGATTTCCAACATGATTTATTGTGTTTTGCCAATCATTTGTCAATCATTTTCCATCATTTTATCATTAATTTTCCATAAATATTTTAACTTTGCCTTAACGAAAACTAGGTTGACCAAAATTTTCTTATTTTGACTAGGTTGACTTAACAAACTAACCCTTTACTTTTTCCCTTCTTAGTACTAAGTTGGCAAAGTGGATTTTTTTACTAGGTCGACAGTCATGTACTAAGTCAGCATTCTGAAAAACACACTATGTTGGCACATACCTACTAGGTCACTAGTGTGGATTTATCAAAATTTCAACTTATTAGGTTGACTGGGTTGACCTACTTATTACTTTGATTACTTGTTCTACGTATATCATTGTTTATACTAATCCATTTTTCAAACCATAAAATGTTCTATAATCATGACAATGTAGAGAATATTTTCCACTCTTAAATGCCTATATTCCAAAAAAAATTATTTTTGACTATTTTTTGCATTAACTTCTATAGGTTTGCCTAATGTTATTCACATTTGGAAGCTTTCACATCTCTTACAGTCTCCTTCTTTATCTACAATACTTAGGTAGGTAAAGATATGTATTTTTCAATTTTGTCCTTTTATTTATCTTATTTTATGTTTAATACATTTTACTTAGCCTCAAATTTATGTGTTATCATGTTCTATTCCCGAAGCACCATCATGTGTTGCATACACGTGACATGCAATGAGCTTCAAGTGGGGTATATGTATACACATAATATTTTCAATATTTTATCTATTACTAAATTTTTTTATCTTTCAATAACCAATCAAGTCTTAATCTCTCTAAGTGCATGCCTTAAGGGGTGCATTGGGAAAGGGCTGGGCAGACCATTGGTGCTTTATAAGATTATTGTTCCTTTTATCACTTGTTATCTACACACTTTTCTCCTAAAAACCATTCACCTAATATTTTTATTCTCTATTACACCTTCCAATTATTTTCCACTTTCATTTACCTTTTCCTAGCCTAAATCCCCTTTCAATAGTTTTATAACTACATTGGCAGTGTTGACTCTATATTGTTTATCATTAGCCCACAGTGCTGAAGTAGTTCATTTTCAGCACGAGCTAAAATAATACTAGGTTGACTGAGTTGACCCTATCAGCCATAATTTTTGTAAGGGTTTAGAGTTATATTTGCCTATATCTACAAGTTCATTTCACCATTATTGATAGAAGAGAAGTAAGATATATTATACATCTGCTTATTGACCATTCAACTTGAGGAGCAAGTTTAGTGTTTGAAACTTTCTTTAGAGATACAGATCTTATCTTTTGGATGCATTGATAGGTTATGTATCATATATATGATTTGTCTTTGTCATATTTACATACCACAAATACCTCTTGTGAAACCCCTTGGTCAAGGGAGATATTGAGGCTCGATGGGTTCATCTTCAAAGTTAAGTATTATTAACTTTGTTATTTTCTTGTAAGAGTAGATAGATATGCATTTGTACTTATCTTCCATGCATTAAGATTCTTTATACATTGATGTATGTCTCTTATGCATGTTTACTTATAATGTTTCTAACCTCCACTTTGTGCCACAAGCTTTAGTGAGCACTATATTAGATTTGCTTTACTTGTTATTAGTTTAGTGGGATATCAAAACATAAGACTCCCTTAGGGTTATTACGTGATTGTACTTGACCGAAGGATTTAGAACCCTCCCTAACATGGTGTATTGTGGTAAGAGATCCCCTAATTGAGTATAACATATCTCCATATTGGTCATGTTCTTGCTTAACAAATGTGTTTCCAATTAGAAGTGTATGGTATGATTTATCTTCTCCAAGTTAGGATTGATTTATAGACATGATGCATTTTTAATTGCATACATTATGGTGAACCCGACATGAATCTAACCCTTGCAAGTTTTATTTCACTTTATTTTATTGTTTTATCATTTTTATTATCATATATTTATAATACTGAGTTGATAGTGTTGACACAATTCTAACATCTATATGCAGGCTTAACAACATAATCACATCCATATGACTTCATTTTATTTGTAAATGTTTTCCAAACTTTAGTTTAGACTACTAGGTCAATGCAGTTAACCCTATACATTTTCAAACATCTAGTTTAGACTACTAGGTCAACCCAGTCGACCCTGTACATTCTCAAGGCTTCAGTAAATAGGACATGCAAAGCTAGGTTGACTCAGTTGACATAATTAGCAAAATTTGCAAGTATAAATCAAGGTTATTCAATAAAAATATCATTTTTCATTGCATCCTCAAACCCACTAAGGTTCCTTTCTTCTTTATCATTTCTAGCATTTTTTATAGTTCTATTTTTCATAATTTGCAGTCTTTAAAACAACCCCTGTATAGTCAACTAGGTTTACCCTGTTGATGTAGTTCTATATTCTATGTTTTGTTTGATAAACTAGGTCAACTTTGTTGATGTAATTAATTTTTGGACCCTTATTTTTGTAGTACAGAGGTGACACTATCGATCGTATTTATTATTTTATGCATATAGTAATGAATGAATCGACACTATACTATGTTTCAAAGTTGGAATTAACCCTCATATGCTAGTAATTAGCTCACACTTTCATTTCTTGTTGCTTGCATGATTATAATAGATCATATATTCTAATTAGGTAGTTTTCAATATACTTGTTTAGTTTCACTATTTTATATTTTATGTACACACTATTAAATCACAAAATTTTAAAAATCATTTTAAAATATTGTCTATCTAAGGCCAACTTTCTTGGATTTCATCACCAAGGGGGAAGCTGACTTGATTTTTTGACCAAGTATAAATACATGGTTAATGGTATATTTTTGCTAAGCACTTAGCACCCTTATCATTGTGGTGTGTGAAGTGAGAGGGTAGGTCCTAATACCAAGCTTGTACCATTGCCAATATAGATCCCTTTCAGCCTAAACATCCTAAAACTATCCTTATATTATTTTCTAGTTCCTTACGTGTAACCAACTTCCTATCACATATAAAATTATATTCTAATAATCTAACAACATTCAAGATGACCACTTATTTATCTTTTACTTTCTCAGTTGATTGCTTGATCTTTGCTCAATTATATGTTATATTGCAAAAACATGCATTAGCTAGCATTGGTGCAAGGTTTTGCTATGTGTGCCTATTTTGATCAACCTCATTTATCCAATTGATTATGTTTATTCTTTAGATTTCTTGGTTTAATGTACATTGAATTTTTTTTCATATTTTCAGAATACTATAATATCTGTCAACACAATCACTAATAGACTTATTTATCTCTCCTCTTTGACATACTAAGTCGAATAGGTTAACTTAGTAACTTTTTGAACTTCCTCATTAGATCCTAATTTGACTGTGTCGAATTAGTATCATTAAAAACTATGTCCTTAGCATACTAAGTTGACTGTGTTGACTTGGTATCATTCAAAACTATCTCCCTAACATACTAGGTCAAATGTGTCAACTTGGTATCATTCAACACTATCCCTCCTTTTGGCCAATTTTGTCCTTATTTTTCCTCCTAACTTTCTGATATCTACTCTTGCTTGGCATCATAAATCCTCTTATCAAATTCTTTCTTGATAGTCTCAACCCATTTCAAATGTACATGAGTTGTTCCCTCTTACCCCATCTGTCCACCATAAAAGAAAAATATTTATGGTGTAGCTCTTCACCACATGGTTCTATATATTCTCAATCTACCCCATACCATATATAAAACCTAAAGAATCCTATTAGAAAAATCCTAAACCATGACAATCATATCCCTTATACCAATTTTACACCTTTTAAACTTAGAAGACATAAACTCATCAACCCATCTGCATCAAATATTGGAACCTCACATTATGTTCCACCTCTTACAACCAATTTTCACAATCCTCTTGTTACACCCATAACAATATCACCAAGCTTTATCACTTCCCAAAGTAATATGATTGAAACAAATCAAATTGATAATCTAGATGATTCTCAATTATTCAAAAATATTGATAATAATACTATTTACACTCCTACTAAGAATGGTGGATTTACCAAGATCCCTTTTTCTTATACCACACTTAAGACAACTAACACTAATTTTGGGAATCCTCCACCTATAAAGAATCCTCCTTCCACCAACACTAACAATCCTCTTCCTAACAACATTAATACCCCACATTCAAATCTACAAATTGACACAACTCAAATTCTTGCTCAAATAGTTCAACAAATAAACACTATGCAAACAACCAATCATTCTCAAATGATGAAAATGCAATAACATTTATTACACATGACTCGTCAACCACCTTAAGTCATCATGTCTCAACAAAATAAAATAAAAGTCCTTCCTCCCCTTAGAGATGCAAATGGGAATATCATCCCTCAGCATCTAATGAATAACAAAATAATTCAACATATTCAAAATGAACCTTTAGTCCCATTCATTGCATCCATAGACATTGAAAACTTTTCTCCAACTATCATATATAATGGGACTAAGGACCCTACTATCTTTCTTAAATCTTTTGGTAATCTCTATAAGGAATGGGTCTAAACTAACACCTTTGCTACCACCAAGCTCTTAGACAAAACTTTAGTTGGTGATGCACTTGAATGGTACAACCAAATTCTTAGACATTCCATCTCATAACTAGAAGATTTAGTCAATGCTCTAATGAAGGAATTCTAACATGATGACCTTCCTAAAAATTAATTTAGCCATTTTATCAATACCAAGAAACTTCCTAATGAATCTGATTAGACATTCATCAAATGATGGAAGTCTCCCTCTCATAAAGTAAACCATAACATGAATGACAATACTCTTTTAAAACTTTTTGTTAATTCTCTTAAACCTCCCCTTTAATACAAAGTTCAAATATTTTCACCTAAAACTTTAGAAGAAGCCTTAGACCAAGCAAAAAGGTAAGACTTTATTATGACTCAATTTGAAACACCTCAAATAACTACTAAAAAATATTTTCAATCATTTTCTCATAACATCAATTCATCCTAGACTCCCCAACCTCAAAGTGGAGCATCCAATTCAACCATTTTTAACCCAACCTACCCACCCTTGAGTCTAGAATAACTTAAGAACAAATTTCCACCCTCTAAACCCATGAGTTTTGATCCTTTTAAACCTCCTCCAAAATGGTACAATCTTGATAATTTTTTTTGGTGGAATGAAACTATAGGTCATTCTCATGAATCTTGTCATTATCTTTACTGATTTATTCTTTATTCCTTGCTTGTTTCACATTTTAATCTTGATACTCTCACAAAACAATGTTATCAAGACTATCTTCAAGATTCTCAAATTTAATCTCAAGAACCACAATCACATCAACATCAACTACCTAATAATCAACAATAATTATACCACACCTACATCTCAGCCAGTAATTTTATTCAAACCACAATTGATTCTTTCTAAACCAATAAGGAAAGGATAGCTAACATGAACAACTTTAAACATAACATTACGTCCATGGAACCTCAACCTCTTAGGTCACATGAACCAAAAGAGTACCTAGTTCAAATGCCTATTCCAAATCATATCATACATGGTCCTCCATTACCTCATTTACCTCTTCACATCTCTCTTACACAATATATGTCACATTCAACCTCCTTAAATTCCAACAAACCAACACATTTACCTATCTCCAAATGCACCTACCAACCCAATGCAACTCATTTTAATAGTTCAATGTTACCTCACTCCAATTCACATGTTGTGGTATCTTGTGATGCCCATCCACATGTCCTTTTAGACTTTGGGGCACCTTGCAATGCCCATCCCTACATCCAGTTACCAATTGGAGCATCTTATAATGTGCACTCTTATTCTACAATGCATAATAATAAACAAATTCATCTTCAAGAAACACTCCAAGACTTTTAGACTTGTCTTTCACATGCTCATCTTTGATACAGACATTTGCATAGATTTTTCTTATTTTTGTCTGATGTTTCTTCATTTTTATCCACTTTACTTTTATTAGTTTCATTTTACTAGCATCATTGTTGCCTTTGGGTTCTTTGGTTTTCTCACACATTACATTTGGCATTTATCTTCATTTTGGTTCTCATATATGTTTTTCATTTTTGTCTTTTTATCTCATTTTTTGCCTTAGTAGTTTTATATTATTTTCCCCTTATATAACATTCACCTCATTAGTGTTAACCTTGTGAGTTACAGTGTAATACAATGGATAGTGACTGGATTTCCTCACAAATTACCACATTAAAACATCTTTAAACCATTTTTTGGGATGACTACTATTTTCATTAGTACTTGTGCTAGATCCGTTGTAGGTTATCATGAATTTTATAGTGAATTGAATATCATAGCATAGCCCCATCACTTTCATATCACTATTTTAACTCCTTGTGATAAGCTATGAGCATATTAATCATTGTATCACTTATTGCATAGATGGATCTCTCATGATCCCTATCTTTCCCTTATTTCCTTTCATTTGAGGCTCACATCTGCCAATTTTAAAATTGCACACTTGTGGGTAAGTCTAAGGGTATTTAGACACCTTGGTCTTTAGGTCCTTTTTTCTAGTGACCAAGTGTAAGCTCTCTTGTGTTTTTCATCTTTTGTTAGGAAATTATGGATATCCAGACAAAAAATATTAATCTAAACAAATAAATTAATGTGGAATAAACACAAAAGAAGAAATATGCAGAAAATAAAATGAGACAAGATTTAACGTGATTCACCCAATGTGGGATACATCCACAAAAAATAGCCAGTCTTTATTATTCAATCCAGTAAAAACCTATCACTCTTATAGTGTTGCCACTATTACAATACAATCACCATTATAATAAGCTAGACCTCACAACTCTTAGGGTGTTTGCCATTTTCAAGGAAATAATGAAAATCACTCTAACGATACTGTTAGATCTATGACCTAATAATAAATGGCCCAGATTTCATAATGCATAAATGAATGTTAACCAATAAGATCAGGCTCTACAACTAACATCTTTAACATATATTTTTGGTTTACCAAATCTGTATGGAGGAAGAATAGAAAAATCCAAAACAAGTTAAAAGCCAAATCATAAAATACAAACAAAGGCAATGATTCAAAAGGCAACATTCAAAATTCTTAAAAGTCAAATCACACTAAAAGACATGATTTCAATCACATATCCTTCTTCTAGTCAAAGCTCAAACTCTATAGTTGGTCTCACAATAGAGTGGAGGTCCATTGGGGTGCGGTAGGCCAATAGATTAAAAAAGGAGAACAAAAAAATCTTTTAGGTCTACCTTATTTTTCACGTAAGTACCCAATCTTTGTAATAAACCTATAGCTCTATAAGGGGTCCTAAGGAATGAAGAACATGTTATGGGAAGGTATGTCTATTTTTACTTTTCATGCATATAGCATTCATGGGATGATCTATATACTTTACCTGTTAGCCCAAGCTTTGTGTTCATTAGTCAAAATGTCCCAAGTCCTTGGTGTTGATAGTTCTTAGTATTTATCACTTGCCTAGTGTGTCTCATTCTTGCTAAGGATGTTCACAGCACCCATGTGGTGCCTCACATTCTTTATTTACATCATATTTTCCTTACGTTCCCCTTGTTGGATATTGCTTTTAGTTGATCACATCTACCTTACTATGCCTCTTGGTTTATAGTTTGTGAGTTACATTATAAGACCTTGGATAGAACCAGGCCTTCCTCACAAACTCTCTCACATCAATTTATTACCACACCATATCATTTTCATAATAGTCATGTCATTAGGTGGTTGTGTTTTCGTACACTATATCTTAAAACAAGCACTAAAGTTTGAGTTTTCCTCCTTTAAAGCTTTTGATTTTCATTTCTCCATCATGTTATTTTTTTATTTTTGTGGACTTCACTTATCTTACATATGACATTTGGTATTCTTACATGTTTTTATTTATTTATGACTTCTTCATGTTTGTCTTACATCTTGACTTACATTTTATTTTCACTTAATTATGCCTTCTTCACCTTCATTTGACATACTTATATTACATATTGATTTCAAATTTCATTTTTAATCATTTGTGTTTTTCTTCATGTTAGATTCAACATGCTTATCTTACATGGAAATACTTGTCACATACTTCCATATATTTGTTAGATTTGTCTTGCATTAATATTTCATTTATCATCTATGTTTTACATGCTTCCCAATGTAACTTAATATGTTCTACATTCTTTTTTGCCATTTTATGTTTTCCATGCTTTCTAACATGATTTAATGTGTTTTGAAAATCATTTGTAATTCATTTTCCATCATTTTTTCATTCATTTACCTTAAATATTTTAAACTTGCCTTAACAAACACTGGGTTGACCAAAATTTCCTTATTTTGACTAGGCTGACCTAACAAACTAAGTTAACCCTTTATTTTTTTACTTCTTAGTACTAAGTCAGTAGAGTGGATTTTTTTACTAGGTCAACAGTCATATACTAAGTTGTCAATCTAAAAGACACACTAGGTCGACAGTGTGGATTTAGAAAAAAATTAGCCTACTAGGTCGACTGGGTCGACCTAGTTATTTTTACCTAGTTATTACTCTGATTCTTTATTTTGCCTATATCTTTGATTCTACTAATACATTTTTTGAACCATCAAATGTTCTAGAATCATGATAACATATAGAATATTTGTCACTAATATTATTCTATATTCTAATTTTTTTTATTTTTGGCTATTTTTTACACTAACTTCTACAGGTTTACCTAATGTCTTCATATTTGGAAACCTTCACATCTCTTGCAGTATCCTTATTTATCTATAACACTAAGATAAGTAATAGTATGCATTTTTAAATTTTACCTTTTCATTTATCTTATTTTTTGCTTACTATATTTTACTTAGCATCAACATTATGTGTTATCATGTTCTATTCTCGAAGCACCATCCCGTGTTGCACTCACATAACACATGATGAAATTCGAGTGGGGCATATGTATATACATAATATTTTTAAATTTTTATTGATTACTAACATTTTTTATCTTATAGGAACCTATAGAGTCTCAATCTGTTTGAGTGCATGCCTTAAAGGGCGCATTGAGAAAGGGGTGGGCCGACTATTGGTGCTTCACAAGATTGTTATCTCTTTTTTTACTTGTTTTCTACACACGTCTCCTAAAAACCATTTCCCTAAGCTTGTTCTTATATATTGAACCATACTCTAGTTATTTACTACTTTCAGTTACCTTTTCATATCCTAAATCCCCTTTCAATAGTTTTATAACCATGCTGGTAGTGTCGACCTTGTATTGTTTATCATCAACCCACTATGCCGACATAGTTCATTTTTAGTACAGGTTAAAACAATACTAGGCCGACTGAGTCAACCTTGTCAGCCATAATTTTTGTAGGGTTTAGGGTTATAGTTTCTCAAATGTATAATTTCAATTCATCATTATTGAGAGAAGATAAGAAGTAAGATATATTACACATCTGCGTATTGACCATTTTACTTGAGGAGCAAACTTACGGTTTCATACTTTCTTTAGAGATATAGATCTTGTCTTATGGATAAGTCTTTTAGATGCATTGATAGGTTGTGTATCTTAAAACTGATTTGTCTTTGTCATCCTTACATACCAAAAAAACCTATTTCAAAACACCTTGACCAAGAGAGAGATTGAGGCTCGATAGGTTCATCTTCGAAGGTAAGTATTCATAACTTTGTTCCTCTTTTGTAAGAGTAGATAGATATGAATTTGTACTTCTCTTCAATGTATTAGTATTTCATATACATTGATGTGAGTATATGTCCCTTATGCATGTTTATCTTTATTTTTTATAACCCCCACTTTGTGTCATAAGCTTTGGTGAACACTAGATTATATTTGCTTTACTTGTTATTAGTTTAGTGAGATATCAAAACATAGGACTCCCTTAGGGTTATTGTGTGATTGTGATTAAATAAAGGTTTTATAACCCTCCCTAACATCATTTACTATAGGAAGAGATCCCCTAATCAAGTCTAGAAGATCCCCATATTGGTCATGTTTCTACTTAACAAATGTGTCCCCACTCAGAATTGTATGGTAGGATTTATCTTTTTTGAGTTATAATTGATTTATAGACATGATGCATTTTTGATTTCATACATTTTAGTGAATCCAATGTGAATATAACCCTTGTAGGTTTTTTTTCACTTTTTTTTCATTATTTTATCATTTTTATTATCATATATTTGTAATATTGGGTCAACAGTGTCGACATAGTTCTAACCTCTATGCACATGTTTAATAACATAGTCGCATCCCTATGACCTTAATTTATTTGTGCAAATTTTTAAGACTTTATTTTAGACTACTAGTTTGACCTAATTGACCCTGTACATTTTTAGGCATCCATTTAAGACTACTAGGTCAACCTAGTAAATAGGATATGCAAAGCTAGGTCGACCTAGTCGACATAGTTATTAGAATTTTCAAGTATAAATCAAGGTTCTTTAACAATAATTTTATTTTAATTTTGCATCCTCCAACCCACCAAGATTCCTTTCTATCCTTATTTGTCATTTTCAATATTTTTTACCATTTTATTTTTCATAATTTCTATTCTGTAAAACTATCCCCATATAGCCAACTAGGTCAACCCTATCGACATAGTTCTATATTATGTATTCTATCTGATAAACTAGGTCGACTCTATCGACGTAGTTAATTTTTAGACCCTTGATTTTGTAGTATAGAGGCAACACTCTCAACCCTGCTCTGTATTCTTTGCATACACTTTTGACTAAATTGACACTACATTATTTTTTAAATTTGGAATTAACCCTTTTATGCTAATAATTAGCTCACACTTTCATTTCTTATTGCTTGCATGCTTAGAATAGGTCACATAGTCTAATTGGGTGGTTTTCAGTATATTATTTAGTTTTACTATTTTCTCTTTTATGCACACACGATCAAATCACAAATCTTAAAAAGCATTTTAATAATTGTCTACCCAAGGCCAACTTACTTGGATTTCATTACCAAGGGGGAAGCTAACTTGGCTTTCTGGCCAAGTATAAACATGTCATTAATGGTATATTTTTATAAGCACCCAACACTCTTATCTTTATGGTATGTGAAATGAGGGGGTAAGACTCAATCCCAAGCATGTGCCATTACCAATACAGATCTCTTTCAATCCAAACATCTTGAAACCATCCTTAGATTGATTTCTAGTCCCTTGCTTACAACCCACTTCCTATGACATCTAAAATCATATTCTAATAATCTAACAACATTCAAGATGACTAATTTGTTAGTTTTTACTTTCTAACTTTATTGTTTGTTCTTTGTTCAATTGTATGTTGTATTGTAAAAACTTGCATTATCCAGTATTGGTGTAAGGTTTTATGTTATGTGCCTCAATTGGATCAACCTCATTGATCCAATTGATTGTGTGTATTCTTTTCAATTATTTCTTTAAAGTACATTGTAATTTTTTTTCTTATTTTCAAAACAATATCATCTTTATCAATATAGTCACAGATTGATTTATCTCTCCTCCTTGGTATACTAAGTCGATTGGTTTAACTTAGTATCTTTTTAAAATTCCTCATTAGCATACTAAGTCGAATGGGTCAACTTAGTATCTTTTTAAAATTCCTCATTAGCATACTAAGTCGATTGTGTTAACTTAATATCATTTAAAATTGGGTATTTAGCATACTAAGTCAACTGTGCCAACTTAATATCATTCAAAACTATTTCTTTAGCATACTAAGTTCATTGTGCTGACTTAGTATCATTCATAACTATCTCCCTAACATACTAGGTCAATTATGTTGGCTTAGTATCATTCAACATTGTCCCTCTTTTTAGCCAATTTTGTCCTTGTTTTTCCTCTTAGATTTTTGATATCCACTCCTTGGCATCATAAATCCTCTAATCAAATTCTTTCTTGATAGTCTCAACCCATTTTAAATGTACATGGTTTATTCCCTCTGACTTTGCCTATCCACCATAAAAGACAACTCTTTATGGTGTATCTATTCACCACATGGTTCTAAATCTTATCAATCTCAATCTACCCCATACCATATAGTAGATCAAGATAATACTATTAGATAAATCCCAAACCATGACAATCATATACCTTATACCACTTTTACACCTTCTAAACCTATAAGTCATAAACTCATCAACCCATCTACATCAAATGTTGGAACCTCACATTATGTTCCACCCCTTATGACCAATGTTCACAATCCTCTTGTTAGACCCATAACAATATTACCAAGCCTTATCACTTCCCAAACTAACATGGTTGAAACCACTCAAATTGATAAATTTAGATGTTTCCCAATTATTCAAAAGCCTTTATAATAATACTATTTACACTCCTACCAAGAATGGTGGATTTACCAAGCTTCCTTATTATTATACCACACTTAAGACAATTAAAAATAATGTTGGGAATATTCCACCTATAAAGAATCCTCATCCCACCAACACTAAAAATACTCTTCCTAACAACACTAATACCCCACCTTCAAATCTATAAATTGACACAACTCAAATTCTTGCTCAAATAGTTCAATAAATGAACACTATGCAAATAAGAAATCATTTTCAAATGATGAAAATGCAACAACATTTATTAAACATGACTCGACAAGTGCCTCAAGTCATCATGTCTCAACAAAATCAAAATTTTGTCCCTCCCCCCCTTAGAGATGTCTATGAAAATATCATTCCTCAACCTCGAATGAAAAACAAAATGATTCAACATCTTCAAAATGAACCTTTAACCCCATTCATTGCATCCATAGATATTGAAGACATTTCTCCAACTATCACATATAGTGGGACTAAGGACCTTACTATCTTTCTTAAGTCTTTTGGTAATCTCTATAAGGAATCTGTCCATATTAACACCTTTGCTACCACCAAGCTCTTAGCCAAATTTTTTTTGGTGATGCACTTGAATGGTACAACTAAATTCCTAGGCATTCCATCTCACAACTAAAGGATTTAGTCAATGCTCTAGTGAAATAATTCCAACGTAATGACCGTTTTGAAAATTACCTTAGCCATTTTATCAATGCCAAGAAACTTTCTAATGAATCTGCTCACACTTTCGTCAAATGATGGAAGTATCTCGCTCATAAAGTGGACCATAACATGAATGATAATACTCAAGTGGACCATAACATGAATGATAATACTCTTTTAAATTTTTTTATGACTTCTCTTAAACTTCCCCTTGAATACAAAGTTTGAATCTTTTCACCTAAAACTTTAGAATAAGCCTTAGACCAAGCAAAAGGGCAAGACTTTTTTATGACTTAATTTGAAACACCTCAAATAACTACTAAATAACATTTCCAATCATTTTTTCATAACATTGATTCATCCCAGCCTCCCCAACCCCAAAGTGGAGCATCTAATTCAACTAATTTTAACCCAACCCACCCTTCAGTCTAGAATAACTTAAGAAGAAATTGCCACCCTCTAAACCCATGAGCTTTGATACTTTCAAACCTCCTCAAATTTGGTACAATCTTGATAAATTTTGTTGGTGGCCTGCTACTATAGGTCATTCTCATGAGCTGTGCCATGATCTTCACTGATTTCTTCTTTCTTTCTTTCTTGGTCCATATTTCAATCTTGATACTCTCACAAAACAACATTATCAAAACTATATTCAAGCTTATCAAATTCAATATCAAGAACCATAATCACATCAACTTCAACTACTTAATGATCAACAACAATTATCCCATACGTACACCTCATCCACTAATTTTGTTCAAACCATAGTTGATCCTTATTGCATCACCAATAAGGAAAGGATAGCTAACATTAACAACTTTAAACATATCGTTGCATCCATTGAACCTCAACCTCTTAGGTCACATGAACCAAAAGAGTACCTAGTTCAAATGCCTACTCCAAAGCATATCATACATGGCCCTCCTTTACATCTTCACACCTATCTTACACATCTTATGTCACAATCAATCTCCTTAAAACCAAAAAACCAACACATTTACCTATCTCATAATTCACCTACCAACCTAATGCAAATCATTTTATTAGTTCAATGTTACCTTACTCCAACTCACATGGCGGGGCATCTTGCGATGCCCATCCACATGTCCCTTCAGATTTTGGGGCATCTTGTGATGCCCATACCTACATCCAATTACTCATTGGGGATTTTTATAATGTCCATTCTTATTCTACAATGCATAATAACAAAAAAATTTAGCTTCAAGAAACATTATGAGACTTATAGATTTGTATTTCACATGCTCATCTTTGATACAGATGTTAACACATATTTTGCCTATTTTTGTCTCATGTTTCTTTGTTTTTGTGCACTTTGATTCTTTTAGTTTCATTTTACTATCATAATTATCACCTTTGGGTTCTTTGGTTTTCTTACACATTACATTTGGCATTTGTTTTCATTTTGGTTCTCATATTTTTTTAATTTTTGTCTTTTTATATCTTTTTTTGCCTTAGTAGCTTTATGATTATTTTCCCCTTTATTTAGTATTCACCTCATTGGTATTCACCTTGTGAGTTGTAGTGTGAGACCATGGATAGGACCTGGCCTTCCTCACAAATTACCACACTAAACATCTTTAAACCACTTTTTGGGATGACTACTACTTTCATTAGTACTTGTGTTAGATCCATTGTAGGTTAGCATGGCTTCTCTAGTGACTTGACTATCATAGCATAGCCCCATCCCTTTCATAGCACTATTTACCTCCTTGTGATAAGATACAAGCATATTCATCATTGTATCATTTATACATAGATGGATCTCTCATGATCCACATCTTTCCCTTATTTCTTTTTATTTGAGACTCACATCAGTCAATTTTGAGATTGCACACTTACTTATGGACAAGTCTAGGAGTATTTAGACACCTTGGTCTTTAGGTCCATTTCTCTAGTGACCAAGTGTAATCTCTCTTGTGTTTGTCATATTTAACACCCATGTTTGGTTTTCAAAATCCATATAGAGGAGGATTAGAAAAATCCAAACCAAGTTAAAAGCCAAATCATAAAATACAAATAAAAGGCAATGATCCAAAAGGCAAAATTCAAAATTCTTAAAAGTCAAATCACACTACAAGACTTGATTTCAAGTACATATCCTTCTTCTAGTCAAAGATAAAAATCCATAGTTGACCTCATGATAGAGCTGATGTCCATTAGGGTGCGGTAGGCTAGTAGATTAGAAAATGATAATAATAAAATCTTTTAGTGCTACCTACTTTCTCATGCAAGTACCCAATCTTTGTAGTAGACTGACAACTCTGTAAGGGGTTCTGAAGAATGTGAAACACATTATGGGAAGTTAGGTTCATTTTAATTTTCATGCATATAGCCTTCATGAGATGATTTATATACTTCACTTGTTATTCCAAGTTTTATGTTTATTAGTCAAAATTTCCTAAGTCTTTCATGTTGATAGTTATTAATTTTTCTCACTTTTCTAGTGTGTCTCATTCTTGATAAGGATGTTCATATCACCCATTTGGTGCATCAAATTACTTAGTTACATCATATTTTCCTTACATTCCCCTTGTTGGATATTGCTTTTAACTGATCACATCTACCTTACTATGCCTCTTAGTTTATAGTTTGTGAGTTGCATTATAAGACCTTGGATAGGACCAGACCTTCCTCACAAACACCCTTACACCATTTTCTTACCACATCATATCATTATCATACTAGTCATGTCATTAGGTGGTTGTGTTTTCATTCATTATATTAGCTAAAGTTTGAGTTTTGATTCTTTAGATCTTTCAAATGTTCATTTCTCCATCATGTTCTTGTTTGATTTTTGTGGACTTCACTTATTTTACATATGACATTTAAAATTCTTACATGTTTCTATTTATGTATGACTTATTCATGTTTGTCTTACATATTGACTTACATTTTATTTTCACTTATTTATGATTTTTTCACCTTCATTTGACATACTTGTATTACATATTGATTTAAAATTTCATTTTTAGTCATTTGTGTTTTTCTTCATGTTTGATTCGACATGCTTATATTACATGGGGTTACTTGAAACTTACTTCCATATATTTCTTAGATTTATCTTCCATTAATATTTCATTTATCATCTATGTTTTACATTCTTCCCAATGTAACTTAGTATGTTTTACATTCCTTTTTTCCATTTTATGTTTTCCATGCTTTTCAATATGATTTATTATGTATTTCCAATCATTTGTCATTCATTTTCCATCATTTTGTCATTAATTTTCCTTAAATATTTTAACCTTGCCTTAACAAACACTAGGTTGACCAAAATTTCCTTATTTTGACCAGGTTGACTTAACAAACCAAGTTAACCCTTTACTTTTTCCCCTCTTAATACTAAGTTGACAAAGAGGATTTTTTTACTAGGTCAGCAGTCATGTACTAAGTTGACAGTCTAAAAACCACACTATTTCAATACATACCTACTAAGTCAACAGTATGGATTTAGCAAAATTTAGGCTACTAGGTCGACTGGGTCAACCTAATTATTTCTACCTAGTTATTACTCTGATTTCTTTTTTTACTTATATCTTTATTTTTACTAATCCATTTTTCAAACCATAAAATGTTTTAGAATCATGAAAACATAGAGAATATTTTCCACTACTATATGCATATATTCTAAAAATCAATTTTTGGCTATTTTTTGCACTAACTTCTACAGGTTCACTTAATGTTCTTCACATTTAGATGCCTTCACATCTTTTGCAGTATCCTTCTTTATCTATAGCACTAAGGTAAGTAAATGTATGTATTTTTCAATTATGTCATTTCATTTATATTATTTGTTACTTATTGCATTTTACTTAACATTAGCGTTATGTGTTATCATGTTCTATTCCCAAAGCACCATCTCATGTTACACTCATGTGACACGTGATGAGCTTCAAATGGGGCATATGTATACACAATATTTTTAAAGTTTTATTGATTACTAAAACTTTATATCTTATAGCAACTTGTCGAGTCTCAATCTCTTTGAGTGCATGCCTAAAGGGGTGCATTGGGAAAGGGATGGGCAGACCATTGGTGATTTGTAAGATTATTGTCCCTTTTTCCACTTGTTATCTACACACTTTTCTCATAAAAACCATTTCACTAAATTTTTTATTCTACATTTCACCCTTTTCTAATCATTTTCCACTTTCATTTACCTTTTTCCTAGCTTAAATCCCCTTTTAGCAGTTTTATAACTATGTCGACAGTGTCAACCTTGTATTATTTGTCATCAGCGCACAGTGCTGATGTAGTTCATTTTTAACACATGTTTAAATAATACTAGGTCAACTGAGTCGACCCTATCGAACATAATGTTTTAAATATTTTAGGGTTAGATTTATCTATATATACAAGTCCATTTCACCATTATTGAGAGAAAAAAAAGAAAAAGTAATAGATATTGTGCATATGCTTATTGACCATTCTACTTGAGGAGAAAGGTTAGGGTTCCATACTTTCTTTGAAGATACAGATTTTATCTTGTGGAGAAGTCTTTTGGATGCATTGATAGGTTATGTAGCCTAGATCTGATTTATCTTTGTCATCCTTACATACCAAAACATCTTCAAAGCACTTTGGCCAAGGGAGAGATTGAGAATTGATGGATTTATCTTCAAAGGTAAGTATTCCTAAATTTGTTATTCCTTTGTAAGAGTAGATACATATGTAATTGTACTTCTCTTCCATGCATTAGGATTCTTTATACAATGATGTGAGTATATGTCTCTTATGCATATTTATTTTTATTGTTTCTAACCCCCATTTTAGCTTTGGTGAGCACTAGATTAGATTTGCTTTACTTGTTATTAGTTTAGTGAGATATCAAAATATAGGACTCTTTTAGGATTATTTCATAATTTTTCTTGATTGGAGTCTTTGTAACCCTCTCTATCATGGTGTATTGTAGTAAGAGATCCCCTAATTAGGTCTAGTGGATCCCCATATTAGTCATGTTTCTACTTAACAGATGTGTCCCTAATCAAAAGTGAATGGTATGATATATCTTTTCTGAGTTAGGATTGATTTATAGACATGATGCATTTCTAATTACATATAATATTCATTCCAATTCACACTTATCAAATCCATGATCATGATGGGGGCAAAGAACTACCCATTATATTCTAATCATGTATTCTATTACACATTGATAAAAACTACACAATCATAATGTATGTTCATGATGGGGTCATTATCATTATTCATACCCTTTCAATCATGCCTTTTATTTTTACATGGATCAAACTTGATTGAATTAAATCAAAACATTATAAGTGAATCTATAAGCCATTTTTAACAATTTATTAATTTTTAGTGATGTGTTAAGTTTCAATGATGCTTAAAACATCACTCCTTAGCACAAAATAATGTTCATGTTTTATCTTGAAAATTTTCACCAAACCACGTATAAGCTTATTCGTTTCCCTGGCTAGGAGATGAACAAAACTATAAGTTCCCTCTTTCTCTCCACAATGACTAGGTCAAATATGCACCCTCAACATATCCAATATTCATGACTAAAACACACTCCATAAATGAAACCATACAATAGACATATATGTGTATTTTTTATTTGAAAAATGTTTGTTCATTATAACTATATTTTATTTATCTACGTAGAAATCTATCTAATCCCGTACATCATTTTTGTAAGAATACTAGAACTTTTTTGGATCAAACAACAAGCTTAGATTCACAATCAACAATGTAGGTTTTCATTCTCTTTTCCATTTTATCCACTATTTTTAGTTACACAAAAATATTAGATTAAATGGGAGGAAATGTAGATGCCTAAATTTGGTACAAGCCGTATTTGATTAAACTTTTAAGGAAAATTTCATGTATACATCTCAAACCACAAACTAAATACTTAGTGACACATTTATCTTGATTTATTTATTGTCTTATTAATTATATTTAGTTGTGTGACTCCTTACCCTATCATGACCAACTTCACATAACATATTATAGAGATCTCTAGCCATCCTTATCACCCTTGGAGTCTTTTAAGCCTTGGGTTAGTTGTAATATTTATGGTCGATATCGACTATTAGTACTAAATTTAAAAAGCATAATTAACCCAGGTCCCTTTTTAATTTATTTTGGGCAAGTTTCATTTCATTACTATTATCTGGGCACATTTTAATTTTTGTTGTCAACTTTTATGTGCCACTAGGTATTTAATTCTAAGTTAAAGACTCATATATACAAAGTTACTATAAGGTATTTTAAAGCAAACACTTTGCATTATAAACAAGTAGACAAGATGACATATTTCACCCAAAAAATTATTAGAGTTGAATCTCAAGTTTACAAGGGTCAATTCATCTTTTCATGCTTGCACCAAGCAAAAAATAGGAGAAAGAGTATCTAAGCTTGCATACACAAAATACACACACACACATTAAATAGAGAAATACATTCAAGTTGGATCCCTCTTCAGAGTATTATCAATGTAGTACGATACTTGTCCTTCATTGGAGATTGACCAAGGTTAGTCCAACTCAACTTATTTTTTTGATAACCCCCCTTTTGATATCAGATTGATTGTGCAAAACTAGCATTTAATGTATAGATGCTCCCATGTAAATATTGAAAGAGATAAAGGTAAAAATATACATCACATATGTATATGCATATGCATCATTTTAGAATAAAATAATCATCCATTGCATATAGGGTTAGTTCTAACCACATAGTCAGTATCAACTATTGGTATTGATTAAATTTTTTGAAACCAACTAGAAGAAAATATGTGAAGACATATTAGGTATAGAGTAGTGATACAATGATGAGGTGAAGAAATCAAATAACTAGGATTCGAATCCATGTGACACATAAGATAAGAATTCTCTTACCTCTTATTATATATTCATTACTCTATTTGGCATGCACATTTGTGTATATTATGAAAAGAAAAATTGAGACATTATTCTAATCAATTTTATCATGACTTGTTCCACTATACAAAATTTTCTAAGCAATAATAGTAAATTATGAGACTACTGATTTGTAGTTTTGATTTTATGTTTGATCTAGATATATGCATATTGTATGATTGACAGTTATATGATTTATTTTTTTGATCAGTATTATGATTGGATAGTTGTTTCATATGTCATAATATGCTTTATGATCATTATGACTGATTTCATTTATATATTATTTGCATTTAAAAAATTATTTATGATTATATACTGATGATTATTATGATTTCAGACTAACTACGCATTCATTTGATTGAGATGGTTATAGGACTATCTCGGTCTCACAGGTAGTGCAAAGGGATAATATCATTGGAGAGGGGGTATGTAGATAATAACATTGGGGGTTAAGAGAACTTTGTCAAAATAATACACACATTACATCTAGTTACTTGACTGAAATGAATATTTCTTGCATTAGTTTTTTTTCAATAGATGAGTCTTGTTTTCTTTGTTGAGTTCATCATGGCTCATAATTTTAATATGTATGTTAAGTCTCTTTTAGAACCAACTATGTTGTGTTAATCTTTACTACATTATATTTTTTAAAGTCATGAGTGTGTTGGTTTGGTTTGATTATTTATGCATCTTAGTTTAGTTAGTCACAATATGTTTTTGTGACATAACATATGAATGTTATTGACCTTGTTGGGTTACTTATTTGATATCATTTAACTGTTGGCTTGTTGTCCCTTTTTGGTTACATAAGTGAATATTAAATACATCCCCAAATAAAATTGATTTAATTAGACTTCGAATCTTTAGATGTTATGGGCATTTACATCCATTAGTGTGTGTGTGTGTGTTACAAAGTTGGAAGGCAATAAAGTTAGGTTTTATTTTTAGAATTTTGAGGCTTACTATTATGATGTTATTGTCATGGTCATATGATATGAAGTAAAAAGATAAAAATAATTAGGTTTTATTATTTTTCAAGGAGCATAGAGTTGACTCCACCCTGGGAGGAGATGAAGGATTTCCACAACTATGATTCCAGATTAGTGGCATGATTGTGAGTTAATAACATGGATGAATAAGTTTGAGAATGATTAATCTTAGGCCAATAATGGTGAACTAGCAAAAAAGTTTGAGAATAAATTGTACATGTAAAATGTGCATGGAAGAGGGAAAACGAATAAAAAATAAGGTGAGAAAGAAATACAAAAAGATATGGCAGAGAGGAGACAAAAGGATTAGAGCTCAAAATGAAGGAGAAAGAAAATTTTCATTTTGCTCATCTAGATGGCACTCATATTAGGATCAAGTCATTTTAATCTTGAGTTTATCATATTTTTTTTTTGTAAATTTATATTTACAAAAGAAAAACAATCCTTTGATATGGATTTTGTATGTTTTTATTAAATAAGCAAAATGGTAGTCTTGACAAAATAAATTAGGGATTTATGTATGTAGACCTAGGGATGGAACTAAGTTCCATATGCATGCCTATATACATCATGTCGAGCCTGTATGAGCCATTCTCAGAATAAAAATTGAGTACTTAGCTGAGATGAGCTTAAAAATTTTAACCCTTGCCAACCAAGTATCTATTATTGACAAAAGATTTCTTAGAAATCATAGAAGTAGAAATAATTTTTTTTGTGTGAGTTTATTCTAATATGTTTTAGTTTTGGATGAAATCCCTATTATAAGGAAACTAAATAAGTTATACATGGGCTTTTTTTTCCCTTAGAACATGAGTGAACTACCATCCATTAGAATTATGCATAAACCTAGTATAGTTATATGGGTGTATTGAAATTTTTGTCTTGATTCTTCATTAGCATAGGTTTTAATGTTGATTTCATGTTGTAAATGGAATATAATCAAATCGATGTATAGACATATATTTATAAACGCCCACACATGAATCTAGATAAGGATGTCTATAAACCTCAATATGGACATTAAAACCTATGCTTTTGTTATCTCCTTTTTGTTACAGTTGTAAACATTATTGAAATAATTTTGGTTTTTATGTATAGTTTGTATTTATTATTTGGTTTATGATGACCTAGGTTTTAAGGTCGATTTGCATGTTGTAAATGAAAATATGATTCCTAATTTATGTGTATATGTATGTATGTGCATGGATAAACCTAAAGTTATATATGAATACATAAAATAAGTAAATCTGTATATTTATATTTATAATCAAGATTATAAGATGCAAACACATGGTCAAATGTATTTGGTTGTACCTAGATGTTTTTATATAGGTGTAAGAGGTAATGTGGTTTATTTATTTATTTATTTTGTGTGTGTGTGTGTGTGTGTGTGTGTGTGAGAGAGAGAGAGAGAGAGAGAGAGAGAGAGAGAGAGAGAGAGAGAGCCTAAATATGTATGTTACTAGTTTGAGTGAGAAACCATGTTAGAGATAGTAATAGTTCTTAGAATTATTCTATATTTGTTTATACATATAAAAAATTTATCTTCACCTATGAATGAATATACATAGTGAACTTATATATGAATATAAATCTTGAGTAAAAAGACTAGTCATCTTTTGGATGATGGCGTGCAACTTTAGTTTATTTTGAGGAATTTTGAGCATGAAAATGCATGAATAAATACACAGTTATTATTTTAAACTTTTAGGACTTAGTGCATGTAAATATTATGTTTGATTAAAGGGTTGAGTAGACTAAATCAAATAAATAATATGCAATAAATACAACCATTAATTTTTTATAGAATTGACTAGTTTTGACTTTTCTATTAATAGTAATAAATAGTGCAAATAAAGACTTAACTATAAAATAAATGATACAAATGATTTGAGTATTAAAAATTGAGATATAAATATGTCTTAGTTTCTTCATCTGGATCCTTGTATTAGAAACTCTCCTGAACAATAGTGCCACATTTGGACAAAGGTGCCATGTGGCTCTTGTGTCTTGATATTAGCACTAATGTCCTATTTGCAAGACTATCTCAAAATTTTGGGTGTATCTGTATCTATATTTTTAGATTTTGTTTCTATGCACATGAAGTATAGAAATTTGTATTGTACCTATAATAGTTGATTTATAATGCAAATCCTAATCCTCCTTGCAATTAATGCATGAGCTAAAAAGTATATCTATTAGTAGGATAGGATGGACATCCTCAACTCCCCATTGTGAAGAGAGTTGCATACATACCAATACTCTAAGGATGGATCAAAATTAATGTATTTATCCCCACCTAAGTGTTAGTTAAAGTGAAAGTGATGCTAGTATGATAGTGGCCTTGAGTGTGCTTGAGATTGGAAATCTATAAAATCTAAGCTTAGGGTAGTTGTAGATGGTAGCATGCAAAAGTAGGGAAGAATTTGGATTAATAACCTTGATTTTACTGAACTTATTTTGTGTTGAAGAGATATTTTACATTTAATATCCATGTAGTGGATAGAGGGATAAAAGTCATGTATTTATATTGTTATGTTGTTTGTACAGGTTATAAAAGATGTCTAGGCTATCCTTAGGAGGCTTTAGTTTTTGAAAATATATTTGTTTAAAATGTTATGGAAAAGGACATTAGCATAATTTTGGGGACACTAGTGCCACATGATACCAATGTCCTTATTATGGCACTAGTGTCTGGATGGAAGAATAGTGGACACAAAGGGTCAAGTTCTATAAATGAGGGTCTCAGACTGTTTTGGAGCTGACTAGGGATGCATATGGCCCACACAAAGGATGGATAAGTGTGATAATAGGTTCTAGGATAGGTTTAAGATTAAGCTAGGAATAGGTAGTCTCAATTAGCACTCTTATCACTTAAATACCATTTTTGGGTGATTACATTTATCCCTTTTATTCTAGAAATGTAACAAAGAAAAATGACTAAGATAAAAGGAAATGAAGCACACCTAGACTTACCTAGGAAATGAACCCTGTGAAGCTGAGTTTGAGTATGTGAAGCTGAGTTTGCGTATGTGAAGTATGATATAATACATGTCCTACAAATGAAACATGCATAAATCAAACCTTAATAAATATCAAAAGAATTTTTTTATGTTGAGTAAAGAAATAAAATTGAGTAAAACTGAGTAAAGAGGAAAGGAATAAATACACCTCATTGGGTATGCAAATCAATGCATGAACTTGCTAGCAACCTATGTGTGTGCATGTATATAGTGATCAATCAGTGAATAACTTGGACTGGGCTAATAACTTTATTGATCCTCATATGTGGGTGGCTCAAGAACTCAATATGGTCTTGAATCCATCATTTTCCATCCCTACTTGGTGGATCATGACCTCTAAATAGGTTGAATTGGACTGATGATGTGTCCAACCCTCTCATGTGGGTGGCTCAAGAACTCAAGTAGGATATGACTCTATCATTTTCCACCCATGTTTAGTAGATGCATCTAAAACTAAACTGTGTGAAGTAATACACATATCTAATTATGTATATTAACTTTGTGGCCACTTAGGTACATTAGGTGGATTTGGTCCACTCGAAAATGCCAACCACTGCGGATGGAGTAAGTCATGAAACTGGTGATAACCTAAAATATGATGTTGGGTGTATACAACATAGAAAAAGTCATAGAATTTGTCATTTTATTTGATTAACTAGTGTGTAACTAAATATATAGAAAAAATATTCCATACACATGCCCCCAAATGTGATATCTGGGTCTATGGATTCTAGATTGAGTTGTAATAAATTATATATGAGTATCTAAAATAAATATGAGAATGGTCATGTTGCACACGATACCCCAAATTTAAGCAAGTTGATATAAATATGAGCTAAACTAATATGAATTTGAGAAAAATTGAGTATAACTGGTAAATATGTAACTAAATATGTGCAAACATATATTGTACATATTTTATTATTCTAGCCAACCTAGGTTGTTCTGAAACTAAGGCTACTAGATAGTAGCACCATATCTTGGATAATAACACCATGTGGCTCTAGTGTCTCCATTTGGGTGCTAATGTCCTGATTTGAATTATGTCCAACTATATTGCTTTTTGAGCCACTATTTTTCCACTATGTTTATGTGTGTCTAATTTTTTGTAATTGAGTGGAATGCAATATAAGAACTTGATCTCTATGAAAACCCCCTATAAATTACCCCTCTTTTGAGGGGATTTGTTGAACCTATGTAAGAACTTTCCTCAAAAGAAAAATCTCTACAAAAATGTGTGTTAGCTTGAACATATATGATAATTGCATGATAATCAAATATAAGGTGCATACATAACATCAAAATGTAAGTGAAACTAAGCATACGTATGTAATTCAAGATGTATGTCATGTATACCATTCATAAAGGTGTCAAAGTAGATGTAATCAATGTATATAAAGTAAATCTAAGTAAAATTAAGTAGCTACCTAGTTGGATGGGGCATGATATCCATCATGACACCCAAGTAGGAAGGGTAGATGCATGAGGTCCCTCATGACATTGAAAATTGGTGTGTGTAACAATAAAATATAAATTTCATGGCCATGACGAATACAAGAAAGCATACATACAAAATACATGAAGGATGAAAAGTAGGTGAAGGGGTCACAATACAAGGGACATGGGCATATGTCACTAAATTTGAGAAAATAAGACATACAAGGACATGTTCAAATGTCAGCATATGCAATAAACAAATAAATTGGCTTAGATCCACATATAAAGATATGTTCAAATGTCCACATACACAATCAAGAAATCACACATAAGGACATGGGCACATGTCCAAAGCATACATATTGTGAATATAAATGGTGTAGATCCAAATAAAAATAGCATATTCAAATGACCTCGAATAGAAAAATCATAAAAATACAATAAAGTATAAACTAAGTAAGCTAGAAATGAAATTATGCATGAATATGTAATACAAATCTATGTAAGAGCAAGGATGTACATATCCAGAGTCTAAAGTAATAATAGCCGACAAAGTTTTTAAGTAAGAGTAGCAATGATCAATATCAAGACATAACGATTCTAAAACTAGAATGTAGAGTATATAAAAATAGAACTCGGTGATAAAAAATATGTATAGGATGCCCCCAAGTGGTTGAATGTATCAAATAAAGATCTATGTATTGGTGTATATGCCCCTAGTGAGTAGAGAAGCAAGTCTAGATCAGTGTAGTGGACCCGAGTCCTATAATCAATCTACAAGCACTTGAAAAGAATAAGTGAAGCATGTATGTATGATAAAACCAACTATACTAAGATAGATATCATATATAGTGTCTAGAAAATATAATAAATGTAATCATAGAAATGCATACAATCAAAATTTTGGTGTTTTTTGAGTAATTATTTGAATGTTTTTGTGTTTTTAACATGTTATATTATTTTTGGATTTTTTGTAAATAAGTTATGTATAAACAATATGAATAATAACTATGTACAAGGAAAAATAAACCATACTAACTAGAGAGTCTCATGGGAGACTCACTATCATTGTGGCCTATGTCCAATAAGGGAACTATGATCGTGCATGTTGAGTGAAAGGGAAACTATGATCACATAATATATTTTACTAATTTATTTGTATTCATATCTGCCTATGTAATGGTGCTATGAATCAATGACACTAAATATACTGGCATGTGAATTGTGCTATGATTTTGTGAAGTTGGCTAAATTCGCTTGTGAACTATGGCAAGCACTATCTGAACCTGGATGTCATGGTGAACAAGTGACCATACCACTCATGTTGTTTAGGTGTATAAATAGCCTTTGAAATTAATACTTCTCATTGTGTACTATCGATAAATATATTTTGACTTTATAGAAAATATCTTCATCAATTGTCATGTTGAAACTGTATTTTATTGTACATCATGTCTTACAAATATCTTAATTGGTTGTCAAAATAAAAATGGGTTCTATTGTGAATCATGTCTTGAAAATATTATATTTGGTTATTGAATTGAAACTACTCTTGTTTTGCATCATGTTTTGAAAATATCTTGATTGGTTGTCTAACTGAAACTATGTTCTATTATGCATCATGTCTTATAAATATCTTAATTGGTTGTCAAACTAAAATTATGTTTTATTGTGTATCATGTCTTGTAAATATTTCAATTTGATTGTTGAATTAAAATTATGTTCTATTGTGCATCATGTCTTGAAAATATCTTAATTGTTTATTGGAACATGTTCTAATTTTTGTGATCTCTTGCAAAAATTTTGATCGACGGTGGAACTAAGATTGTACTCTAACGTCTATAGTTGTTTCTAAATATCTTGACTAGTGTATGAACTAAATCTATACTCTAATCTTTGGAGTTATTTCCAAATATCTTGATTGGTGTGCAAACTAAAGCTATGTTTTGATCTCTATGAACTAGCTTCCATCTTTGTTGAATCTATGGTGCACGAGATCATTCATAAATAGGTGTCTTAGAAACCACATAGATCATATGATGAGTAACCAATGGCTCCTCAAAGGGAACATCCTAGGATAACTCTATCGTAAAGGAGTATAATCTAGGAGACTATGGAGACTGAGATCTTGGTGCCCCCTGTATGAATGCTATAATTCCTTGATTGGCATACTGGTCAATGTTATCTCGGAGTGCATAACAAAGATTGTCTAAATGTTCATTTATCTTATGAAAATTGCAATATGGTTTATTAAGTATCTTATGCAAGTGGTGTGTTGGATGCTAATAAGTAGAAGGAAGGGTGATCATCCCCATATTTAGTAATGTTAATAATATGTCATAAGGCCTATCTCTATTTAAAAACTGTGTGACCCCACTATTGGTGTCTTGTGATCTACTCATTGTAGGAGGTGCTTTTAAAAGTGGCTCTTTTCCCTTGTTAATTTTTTTATTGGTTGTTTTTCTTCCACTAGTTTCTTATTCAAGAGTGTAATAGGTTCTTATACCATGCTATATTATTGTGGTTCTAAGAAATTTACATCTAAAAATACCTTTGGATGTGTAGTAACCAGTCCCAATTTTTTTTTATAATGTAATAGTTGTGTTACATAGATGCCATAATGATTTGTATGTTTGATATAATAATTTCTCCTTAAGAGGAAAAATGAGGCCTCTGACAAAGATGTATTTTTCCTCTAAATTTTTTAGCTGGTAAATTAACTAATGCAAACATGATTTGAATCTTATAATGTTTTCAGTTGTTGGTTCTATCTTACCCTAGTGTAATGAGGGTAACCTATCATGTGTGACTCAAGTTCCTTTATTTTGTATGTAGTACCTAAGTAAGATTTCTTCTAACTCCTCATATATATGTAGTGACCCACTAGGGATTGTATACTGAAACCAAATTAGTGCTTCCCCATATAGGGACCTTGGAAATAATTTTAGTAGAGTCAGCTTGTTGGTAACATGTGTCATGGCTTTCTCATAAGCCTAAAGGTGCAAGTATGGGTCACCATGCCCATCAAATGTAGGTAATACTAGTATCTAAAAGTTGGGTGGAAACCTTGTAGTGAATATTCTATGTGGAATAAGGTTACCATGGATGACATTGGCATCAACTCGAGATTGGTATGCTTTATTCTCCAATGTGAGAAGGTTTACTTATTATTGCAAAGCACCCAAGACATGCATCAAATAAATTACCACTTGTGAAGGTATATTATCATCATCAAAGGGTTTATTTAACACTTGGATTTTATTATTTATCTTATCCATTGGTATATTGCATTTGGAAACTTTTTTAGGGAGGATTGGTTTGGTCTGTGTAACCTTTGGAGGTGTGATAGCTAGGACCTAGTTAGTGGGAAATGAGCTATCACCCTCATTTAAGTTAGGTTGAGAAACATGTTATAATTTAGTAAGGGGGATTGAGGGAGATTCATTGGTATCTCTTATTTTTTTAATTTGCAAAGAACTATCACATGCTAATGGATTAGAAGGTACTTTATAATCATGTGAATGTAAGTTATGTAAACTATGAATATGAGAATAAGTGTGTGTGTGTGTGTGTGTGTGTGTGTGTGTGTGTGTGTGTGTGTGTGTGTGTGAACATGTGACCTAGAATTTGTTTGAACAAGAGAAACATGTGAAGTAGGAGGAGAACTAGAATGTGTAGACTCCATGTCTTCTTCATCATAATCACATTAATCATCGTTATCCCAAGGTTCATCAAAATCAGAGTTTAATTCACTTGTAGAAGTAGGAGTAGAAGAAGTATCGTTAACATGTTCACTAAGAGATAGAGTAAGCAAAGATTTTAATTTTTCACTAATATTCAAAGTGTCATCATGTGTAGGTGCAATGAAATTCATTTCTTCACTATCTATGAGTGGAATGCATGTATGATCATTATTTTCAATCTTGGAGCCAAGGGTATAAGAAGTAACAATCATATTTTCTTTTTGCATATTATGACATGTAGGAGAAGAGTTAGAAACATTTACATTATCAATTTATTGTAAATAATCATTTCATTGAATTTGGAATATTAAGGAAGGTGATAAATTAATTTCATCTACCTTAGTTTGTGCATTATTAAAAGGTGTAATATCATTGGTACATGTTTTTTTGAACTTAACTAAAAGTGTAAAGAAGATGCATTTTTATTAACTACTTTACTTGAACCATGAAAAACTGGCTTTCATGTATTTCACTTATATTTATTTAATTTGAATAATGACATAGTAAAAGTATTTGAAAAACTAGGATCACATTGGATCAAAGCACTAACAACAAGAGGTTCTTTTGGCATTATATTGTTAGTTTGATTTTTATGTGTAAGAGAAAATTAAGAGAAAATAGAAGATGATGTATCTAATTTATCCTCATATACATTTTCATTATCATGTTCATAATAATCCTTACTACCATCATTATAAAAATAGGTATTATCATCATTTTAAATGACATAATTATTATTCTCTAATGGACAATCTTGAAAAAATTGGGAGAGGGTAAGTGTTGTACAAAACTAAGGTTTTAAGTAATATTCGAAGTAAATAAAGTTTATCAAATATTTTAACCTTTTAGGACTTAGTGCATGTAAATATTATGTTGGATTAAAGGTCTGAGTATATTAAACTAGGGAAATAATATGCAATAAATACAACCATTGATTTGTTACATAATTGACTAGCTTTAAATTTTTAAAAATAGTAATAAATAATTCAAATAAATACTTAGCTAGAAAATATCTGATACAAAGAATATTAGTGCTAAAAATAGAGATATGAATAGGTCTAAGTGTCATCAAATAGATCCATTTATCATAAGCTCTCTTGGATAGTAGTGTCATATGGCTCTAGTGTCTTGGTATTGGTGTTAATGTCTTTTATGCAAGACTGTCTTAAACTTTTGGGCACACATGTGTTTGTGTTTTTTGGTTTTATTTCTATGGTATAAAGTTAAAAATCTATATTGTGCTTGTAATAACTAATTTATGATGCAAACCATAATACTCATTACAATTAAGGAATGATTTGAAAAGTGTGTTTGTTAGTAGGATAGGTTGGACATCCTCAACACCCAATTGTGAAGAGATTCACCTACATACCAATACTCCAAGGAGGGATCAAGACTGATGTAATTTTTTCCACTTAAGTGCTGGTGCAAGTGTAAGTGATGTGATTACGATAGTGGCCTTAAGTGTGTTTGAGATTGAAAATCTAGAAAATCTAAGCTTAGGGAAGTTGTAGATGGTAGTATGCAGAAGTAGGGCATAATAGAGATTAATAACCTTGATTTTGATTAACTTGTTTCATGTTTGAATAGATATTTTACATATAATCTCCATCTAGTGGATAGAGGGATAAAAGTCATTTTTTTATACCATTTTGTTACTTGTGTGGGTGATAAAATATCTCTAGGCCAACCTAAGAAGGCTTTAATTTTTAAAAATATATTCATTTAGGAAAGTTAGGGAAAATAACATTAGTGCCATTTTAGGGACACTAGCACCATGTGGCACTAGTGTCATTATGGTGCTAATGTCCAAATGGTAGAACACTACGCACAAAGGGCCAGGTTCAAAAAATGAGGATTTAAGACTACTTTAGAGCTAACTAGGGATGCCTATGGCCTACACAAAGATTGGATAAGTGTGATAATATGATCTATGATAGGTCTAGGGATAAGTTAGGAATATGTAGTCTCAAGTAGCACTCTTAGCACTCAAATACCTTTTTTGGGTGATTACAGTTATAAAGAGATTTTTACAAGGCTATATATTATCCTAAACAATGATGAAATCTGAAAAATATAAAATAGGTAACATAGATTCTTGAGGTTTTACTAAGATAATGAAATATGCAATGGATAGTCTAATAGATACTGAGTTATCTACTCAAACTTATAGTTTTTACATTTAGATAATTTACACAATTGCAAGTGATAACTGAATTCTTAGTGAGATATTTATATAAGTGAATATTATCTATGTTAGTTTTGATGGTGTGTGTGTGTGTGTGTGTGTGTGTGTGTGTGTGTGTGTGTGTGTGATTGTTCTTGGTTTGTTTGGTTGGCAATGAACATAAAGAGAAAACTTAGGTCGATTGTTTACCCATTCTTAGATTTTATAATATTTATAATGGATCTATTATAATTAAGAATATGGAAAATCTTATTTGAAGATATGACCAAAATGTAACCTTGTTTTAATAAGATCTTAGTTTACAATAGAACATGATGAAATAAATAGGGGTATGTTGTATAAAGGAAACTCATAGTCTTAATTCTATTGTGAGATATTTATAGATTCATATTTATATTATTGATTGAGTTCTATCATATGAAATTAAAATGAATTATGTCAAAAATATATATTGTGATATGTACCAAGTAAATGTTTTCAAAAGTCAGTGGGGCAGAGTATGAATTGAGTATCTAGTATATATATAACTACATTTAATGGATTCAAACGTACTTGTATGTGTAAAGGTATATTAAAAAAAAAACATACATGGCTTCTTACAAACCTATATAGTATCAATTAATATGATGGAACTTGAGTGAATAGAATGAAAAATGACTAGCTCCTTGGAAAATTACTTATTTTATATGCCTGAAGACACACACACACAATAATATATATATATATATATATATATATATATATATATATATATATATATATAATTGTGTGTGTGTGTATATGATGTTATCAAGATGATTTTGTATGACTATAAGGGATAATGGAAATTTTGAGTTAGAGATGTAAGTGATTGTATTTTCTTTCGAAATGGGCAATATGTTTAGGTCTTGAATGAAGTAAAATATTAGAATTACATGTAATGAATAAAATAAGTGTAGGAAGGACAAAGTTGAAAACAAAATACAAGATAATCTTTGATACATTATTTGTGACTCATTTGGTTATATTATTGATGGAGTTCACACACACACACACACACACACACACACACACACACACACACACACACACACACACACAAATTATGTTTGAAGGATGTTTGAGAAGTGATTTATAATGATTTTATTCTTGTTCTAGACTCTTATGAATACAATTCATTTAATAAACCTTTACGTGACACTTTTGCGGTTGAGTGAATGGAAATAATAAGATTATTGTTTATGATTTCTTATACTTTTTATTATTATTGAACTAAGTATATAATAAATTATGAAATCATTAAGATTGAATCTATATGTAAAATTTATTAGACTCGTATACCTATTCCTTGATAGCTTATGCTAGTTATGATCTAGTAGTAGAGAGTTTTATGTGAGTGGAATTGACTTAGATTTTTAGATCTAATTTCTATAATGAAAACTTTAGATAAAGTAATGTTATAGATGAGACATTTTCATTTCATTATAATTTCTAGTTTACATGTGTATGTTGACTTCATAGTAGATGGAGGATTATATTCCATGTTCTATATGATTGCTACATGTATTAGTGATTGTACACACATGGGTTCCGATTGATTTTTTAACATGTAAACTGTTCTTATTTGCCCTTCATGAAGGGTATGGACACTTTTAGTGGAGAGGTGTGCAAGAGACCATTGGTCTATGGTTGGAGGTAAATCACTCAGATGATGCTCTCCCTCTATTCAGTTGATCAACCATTTGGAGTCATACTCAGGCTATATTCATGGATCAATGAGTTATTTGTGAGACTTATGTGTACTGTTGTGCATGCTATATTATATATTTGAATTTATATTGTAATGTAAAATATTATACATTATTAATTGATGGATATTTAATACAATAGTGACTATGAGAGTTGTAACTAATTTTGAATATTATGATAACAGTGGTTGTAGGCTTATTTATGGATGAAATGTGGAGTATAATAGTGTCTTGTTGTACTTGATTCTTTTCACTATAAATTAAATGAGAAATAATCATCTTATAATCTGTTATGGGTCATTGAAAACTAAATGAATCCTTTTAATTAACTAGTGGGTTGATTTATTTATGTATTTATTACTTAGATGCAATTATTAGTCAAATAGCGGATTTACAGATAGTTATAGATGATTTCATAAGTAAACTATGTAAAATAAATAAACAAATAGTGTAATTATTGGTTGGCTCAGTGGGGTTCTAACACATTTTTATTCTATTATGGTTAGTTTTCATTGCATTAATCCAAATTAAGGTAAAACATTGGGAGATACACCAATTTTTTTTGAAAGTGAGCATGAAAATGTGCCCCCAACCAACTATCAATCCATAATCATATGTATATACATGTAGATAATGCATATGTATCAATAATACCATTAATAGTATGTATTTAAGCTATATAACCTTTGTCAATAAGTGGACAATCCTAATATTCTAAGTTGTGTATCCATGTAGAACTCAAAGATAAAGGCAACTAAATTTTATAAGACATAAAGTCAAAGAAATACAAAACTAATATCCAATAAGACTAGATAAAGAGGCATCCTTACTAACTTACAACTTCCCTCATAATTGTGTGCATTGTGGATCATGTTGTCTCAATATATATTATGTTGTTATCATGAGGAATTTTACACAGGGTTTTGGGATGGGACATAATAAACAAAGGCAAAGATAGATAACCAAAATAAAATATCACAACTAAGCAAAGGGAAAAACTACAAGAATGACATATATGCATAGGTTGAAGGAGGAAACTCAAAATACATAACCCATGAGAGGAATTGCAGAAGTACGTCAAAATAAAAGACAAAAAAAATATGAAAGTGAATAAAGAAGAAGGTAACTTCAAAATTAAAGAAAGAATAGATGAAGAATCAAATTTAAAAAAAAAAAAAAAAGAGGAAAAGAAAGACCCAATTGGATAATAAACATGGAAGAAGGAAAAAAATTAAATAAGGATTCCTAAAGCCCACACACAAAATAAATTAAGAATGAAATCCAACACAAACCAAAAAATAAACAATAAGAAAGGAAAGGAAAATAAAGCAAACTATGTACAGGAAAATAAATCTAGCTCAAGTGTAAAGAAATGGGGTTATCAAGGAGGGATAGCAAATAATATCAAGGGAATCATCATCATATTGTATATAAGTACTAGGTCATATGATCAAGAGTAAGATTAGGTTGTCTAGGAGTCCATGAGTCTAAAAAAGATTATATATTGTCATCATCATGGTTATTATCACCATTGTAATTGTCATCAATGTAATCATCATCAACATTATGAGCATTAATGCTATTATTTGTACCTTCTTATAAATTAGAACACTCTCTTATTCAAATGTTAACTTGAAAATTTTGATCATGTGTAAGTTTTTTTTTCTTATATAGCTACAAGAGGTTGCGATAAAAGTACCTTAGTAGGTGAAAGAGTAGATAATTTAACTTTAGGATCACTTATTTGAGGTATTATGATCTAGAAAAAGGTTTGAATCTATCAAGTGCTAATTGTATCCATGTTAGAATCAATAGGTGGGTGATTGCATCCCCATGCATTGATTTGTTCCTTTGCTATTTTTTGGGGTTTGTAACTTTATATACTACTATGTAGATTGATGATGATCTAGATTTCAATTTCAATTTGATAAATTGCCGATCAAAATGGTTTGATTTTCTTCTTCTTTGATCTTAACTCAATCCTCAACAATGTGTGCATAAAAGAGTGTGAAATTTAATTGGTTTGGGAAACCTCTTGAGGAGTTACAACTACATATCCCACATGCTTTGAATCAAAGATCTATGTAATTCTAATGCTTGCGAGTGAATCTCAACCCCAATAAGGGAAATGACTTCACATCCTCTCCCTATATAATCAAATAGAATTATATGTTTCATTGTGACCTTCACTTGGTAGAATATATGATAGCATAAGTCTTGGATTGATATTGATGTAGTGTAGACTCAGTGTGTAGGGATCCTTGGACAAATGTGCAGAAGATAAACTTAATGTGCAGTTTAATTTGGAATGAAGGAAACCTAATTGATTGATGATTAGTTATCCCTCTTTTAAAATGGCTTAGGGTAGTTTTGTGTATATAGGGCTCCCAAGGATACATCAAACATAGTCCAAACCAAGAGAATAGTGATAGGCGATAATTAAGGAATAGGAAATCAAGACAAGGTATAAATAACCCATAAAAGGGCAAGGGTCAGAGTCAATGAAGCATAAATTCTGAATTGAATGGTAGAAAGGCTCATAACATAGATTAGGGTGAACAAATGATGGTTGATTGTGATTATGGGGTTCAAAACTAATAGATCTGAGGTGTTCTAAGAAAATCTAGATGAATCAAGGTTGAGGGGAGTTTAATTTGAGTTGAGAGTATCCAAAAATAATCAAATGTATACAAATAGACCAAGTGTGGTAAAACATGACAAAAATGCTATGAAAAAATATCTTATAACAAAATTAAATGTCTACACTCATAATATTAAACAATTAATTTCACCCTTGCTAAAATTGAACTTTGTCACCCAGATATAATCCATGCTATTAATACAAAAAATAAGGCTTTCAACAATGTCCCTAAATTCATTCACTAGGAAAAGCCTTGATTGGTGCTTCTTGCTTACATTTTATGCCCCATTTGTTATATCTATGCTTAAAAAAAAATCTACTATTAAAACTTCTATGGCCGAGGAAAAATGTTATTTGACTAATAATCATTAGTAGGTCATTTGGGTTATGATTAAAACACATTAAATTTACTACAAAAAAATCACATAGATTTAATATTTTTTATTGGAATTCATTGATATATTTATTATTCACATATAATTTGATAATTTAATGAAAATTACTCATGTAACTTTTTGACTTATCATAATATATATAAATAGTTTTATATGCATCTATAATGATACGAAAAATATTTTTATTATTGATATCTAAATACCATTTCATTCTCAAAATAATCATATCAATCATTCTTATTGTCATTCTCATAACCACATTGGGCGGTCTTCCCCTTGTAGTTATTCACCTCTCCCTACTCAATGCAATGGTTGGGGTTCTCCTCCTACACATAATAGTGGTTGGGTACCTCCATCTCACCCAGATAAGTTTCCACATTTAGCCTTGACAATTTTACCCACCATAACAAATCTATAAGGCTTCCAAGATAGTATTGAGGAAGTGATAGAGATAGTGAATATTGCCAACAGTGGTTGGAATCGTGCCTATAAGGAAAATACCTTCTAGGGGTTAGTTGGGGAAATGCCAATAGTGGTTGGAATCGTGCCTATAAGGAAAATACCTTCCAGGGGTTAGTTAGGGAAATCCATATGACAAGGATCCACTTGCCACTAGTCTATTTCCTATCATTGTATAACTATTTATTGTTTTTTTAACTAATCTTTATTAGAGTGTTAGAGTAGGGTACAAACATCCTCCCATCTTGTGCCAAAATGGGAGATTTAGAACAAGGCATGGACATCATCAAAGCATAATTGAAAGTAGTTTTTTGTCAAATGTCATTGTTATAAATGCTCTGATAGACATGTATGCAAAATGTGGAAGCATACACAAGGTACACAAACTTTTTGACGAAATTCCTTGAAAAGATGACATCTCATGGAATGTCATGCTTGCAGGATATGCAAAAAATGGCTTTTGTAAGGATGGTCTCAAACTCTTTGAATTTATGAAGGGCTCTAGGACATACCCTGACCATGTAATCTTTGCTTGTGTTTTATTTGCATGTTTCCATGCAGGTTTAGTGGATAAGGGCTGTAAAAACTTCAGGAACATGAGTGACTCTTATTGCATAACACCTATAATTTATCATCATGTGTGCATGATTAACTTTCTTTGTTGTGATGGCTATCTTGAGTAAACTCTAAACTTTATCATAAAAATGCCAATTAAACTTTTGGTGGTTGTGTGGATGTGTTTACTTGGTGCCTACAGATTACATAAGAATATAAGTTTAGGAGTATTTACAATGATTCTCTTTTTTGATCTGAATCCTAAAAATGTTGCAACTTATGTTCTTCTGTCAAACACAGATGCAGAAGTGGGAAGGTGGGGTGAGGTCCAAATCTTAAGGAGATCAATGAAATATAGAGGAATTAAAAATATACCTAGATGTAGTTGGTCTGAAAGCCATAAAATGGTACACACTTTTTATGTAGGAGACAAATCACACCTACAGACTCAGGAAATCTATGCAAAGTTGGAGAAATTGTCTTCAAAGATGAAGGTAATACGGTATTATCCTGATTCAACACATGTACTGAGTGATGTGGAGGAGGGATAGAGAGAATTATTCCTCTGCCACCATAGTGAGAAGCTGGTAATTGCATTTGGATTGTTAAACATACCACCTGGAACAACTATTAGAGTCATCAAGAACCTTTGAGTATGTTTTGAATGCCATAGTGAAACCAAGTTTATCTCCAAGATCATTTTTAGAAAAAATATTGTGAGAGATGCAAACTGATTCCATCATTTCAAATAGGGACAATGTTCATGTAGAGATTCTTGGTAATGTGAGTGAAGCAATCAATAAACATAAGACTTTAACTATAAAAAGGTGTACATTGTCAAAACTACAGCCATAAAGAAGGGACCAGGTTTTATTTTTAGTTTCTAAAACTTGTTTTTTGCCAAGTGTTTGGAGATATAGACAATGTTGTCAGCTTCATAAAATTAGACACATGGTATGCAATGCGCTTCACTGCCTACATATACTGGGGTATTTTTAAAAGACCTATTTTATGATCACATGGAGGTGTCATGATGTTGAACGATTTTTCAGGAAGTGTGTATATCTCTATAATGAAAAGATGGAGGAGGAGGGAGAATGGGAAAAAGAAAAAGGATAAGAAATATTACAAGGAAATGGAAAGATGTTTGGCCATCTATTAATGTAAGAGAAGGGATTACAATCAATCCAATGCTTGGAGATAATGGGAGAGCATCTCTTGATAGTTCTTTACTCTAACCTTTGTGCTTATGTCAGGTTTGCCAGTTTGGATTAAATTGCATATACTTGATAGAAGATGCCTAAAGGATCAAGAGGTACATCACAGTTATATATCATAACATGACAAAATTGAATACTTTATTCATGTGTTGCGAATCCAATAAATGCTAGTAAAGATAAAATTTTATATGACAAAATATTACCTAGAGATTCTTTTTCATCATTTATATACCTAACAAATGCTACTAAAGACTGAATTCTCTTTGATCCAATTGATGTTTGTCTACAAACCTCAACCACAACTACATTAAAAGTATTTAATATTTGTAAAGTTTTCAAGGCAAATTTTTTAATAAAGGTTTCAACTCATTATTTTCAAAAACTTTTGTGTCGTGTGACTCTTATTTTTTGTTTGGCGAATTTGAAAAATGCTTCGATAGGATCATAAGCATACATACTTGTACACAAAAATGAAATAAAATAATTTTTTGTAAAGAATCCAAAAGGACAAGACTTCTATTTTTTATCTCATCCAAATGCGTTGTTGCTATTCATTTTTGTTTGGCCAATTTGAAAAATGTTTGGACAATAACATAAACATACACACTCATATATAAAAATAGAAAGAAAAAATAGTTTATATAAGAAATCCTAAAGGACAAGAATTTTATTTTTCATTTTGAATTGATTTTTCATTTCATTCAAATGCATGATGAACTTAATGCTTAGAAGAAAACATAAAATTCTACATTAAAATGATTCTCTATATTGATTGAATTTTATTTTCACAATTCAAAATGGAAATTTGTTGTGAGTTACCTTTTATTTTTATGGTTAATAAACAAAGAGTGACAATATCATACCTTTGGACTCAAGGTATGCCTACAAAATTATAAAAAAATATTTTTATATATAATAATTCACATTTTAATGGAAACAACTCTAATGTCATTAATAATAAAAATAATTAAAGTCACCTATTTTTAAAAGTGATAAAGATGGTAGCGTGACCCATAATACCTATGCCCCATAGTAAATGTTTTCTATTAATTAAAAAAAGAGGAAAATTCTAGGCTACCAAATGGACCAATAGTTGGGTCATAAAAAACGCCAACATTTCAACTATCTTAGCATGTTAACCTAACACTAACAATATATATCACATGAATTATGAGCCACATAAATATCATAAAGCTTAATCAATTTTTATAATGTAGAATCTAAAAATAATCTTATGAATTAACTCAATGATTAACTCTTTGAGTAAGATAAAATGAATATAAAGATAGCAAATTCTATAATATGACTTGCAACTCGTAGAATGAAAGTAAAGCATTGAAATAGACAAAGCTTGAATGAATGAAAGGAGATAACTATAAAAATCATAAGAAGTCTTAGTTGGTTTTTGTCTATATGCTGAGTATGTGCAATTGAAATATGGTTGGAAAAGACCTCCAGATTTAATTATGCACATGCAACAAAAATTGTAATTATCACTGAACAGGGTTAGGATTAACTAGAATGGAACATGATCAATTTCCACTATTGTCTTGTGTGGGTCAATCTTGACCTTTGTATAAAATCAGTAAAATTTAGGCACAATTTTCTATGCTTTCTTGAAATACACATGCATAGAAATTTGACTTTTGATTTTGCGCAAATGACCTGCAAATGATGTCTTCAAAGTTCAAACCCTAATAGGGCTTACAATAAAAAAACATGCAAAGAAAAAGGAGAAAATTAAATGGGTTGAACTGAACCTAATCACCCCCATAATGATTGATTATTGCCTACGTATCCAATAATATGAATAAGGAAATCAAACCAACGTAGTTCTCCTACTTAGAGTGTAATTATGCTCATGTTGCTACATGTATGCATCTAGAGATGGCTTGAATACTTAAAAATATTTTTCTTAACATAGATAGAATAGGTTATTGACTTGGCTAGAGGATAATTCAAATTAATGGAATCAAATTTGAGAAGAATATGGAAGCTTTGCTCAGTGTGCAATAGTGTAAGTGTGCCTTAATAGTAAAATTGCCAAGTGATAGAATATGTGACTCAAATGTACGTTATAGCGATCTAAAAGGGGAAAAATTCATTCTACCTATCCTAGAAATATATACCAACCTATAAGGGAGGGTCTAAATTTAAAAAAATAGTCATTGTTAGGGTGAAAGACATGATCGACCCATAATAACAATATCAATTGTTGGTCATATCCCATTTTGATCGATTATGTCTTGGAAAGGTAACTTTAAAATTAAGAGTACCTATATTTATCCCCCTTTAGTATAAAGATGAAATTACTAGAGTAAAAATATAAATATATATAAGTGTGTACAACACACTTTGCTTTTGAGCAGATACTTCACTTGTGCAAGGGAACTTAACAAACCCTGCAACAACTCATGAAGTAGTCATTTTGTTACTTTGAAATTTTAAATAGCTTGAACTTCATTTAATTGATCTAGTCACTTAATATACTTTTTTCCTTTATATTCTTTACATGAAGAACCTTTATATATATATTTTTGATAGGTAATCAAGGATTGTGGGGTTTCTCACCCTTATATTATAAAACAAGAATATTACAAAAAACTAGAAAGTGATTGGATAAATCCATAAATAATTACCCAAAAAAGGTTAATGCCTAGATACTCAATTACATCATGAGACCATAAAACAAACACATACCCTTGGATACCATTATACATATGTAGAATATAAATATACATATAATACTATGAAAATTGAAATAAACATATAGATACTAGCATCATGAAAGAGACAACACATAAACCAAGGTTAAACCTAAAGAGGCTTGGGTTCATCAATCCCACACCCATGCTTCTTGCCTCACATTGGATCTTATTCATTCTTTGCTTAAGTCCCAAATTCATTTTGGGCACTAATTCTTCATTAGTCTCATTAGGTTCACCAACTTGTCATTGCGTCCCTACCAACCTAAGCAGAACCTTTGGCATTTTCTATGCCTTTTTGACATGTTCCTCTCAAGTATACGACTAAAAGAAGACATTGACTCCTTTAGCATGCACAAGTCTAGATTCGGAATGATGTCACCATAAATAAAGTTACCTTCATAATAGAAATTATGCAATTTTTCTAAATAATCTACCATAACAAAGAACATACTCTCTAATTCCTTGAATGTTTTAAGGGAAACTAAGATAAGGTTTTTGATGCCTATGATAGGGAGAAGACAAGGTCGATCAATGTGTATCACTTCTAACACCTCAGTAAGACCACCCATAATTTTTCTTGAATGATTTTTTACACCACTGATCTTTTTGGTTCCTTATCATGGATGATTAAAAGTAAATTGATTATAAAAATTGAAGCAAGCTTAGACTTAACTCGACTCCATATCCATCTGGACATAGTCAATGCCAATCACATCCCAAATGGCTCTGATGAAGACCCCTATAGGAGCCCAAAGAACCTTATTTAGACAACCTTCACAGACACCATTGTAAAATACATTTCCCTTCATTCAACATAAATGAAAAAAGAGTAGTTCCATAGATAGAATATCCTCTATAAAACCCATCTCCTCAATAGAAAGGAGAGAGAAAAATCAAAGATCAACATTTTTTTTTCAAAAGCCACTTCTCACACAACATAATGAGAATGGATGCAAGCTGATGTGAGGAAAAATAGGTACGATGGAACACCAAAGCAAGACAAATGGCAACATGTTGTGGATCTAGGAATTTGACTCAAGAGAGGATGGTTAGTATGGTGTTAGTTCTAAAATAAAAACAAAATGAAAGAAACACATTGACTAGCATAACATATCTAGGCCTAGACACTAGGGAGAGCCTAGTTAACAAAAAAAATAACAAACTTAACTAAAAAGTAAGGAATAAAACACAATAATTCCTTCACCTTCTTTGGATGCTCCAAATGCCTTTGTAGTAGTGGCTTGCTCAGTTTTGTGCTCATAAAGTCCTTGGAAATGGAAGCTTGGCTACTTCCATCTCTCCTTGGCACCTTGGCTTGTAGCTTAGCTTGGCTTGGAATAAATTTAGCATGGTAACAAATATTTTAATGTCTTCTTGAATTATAAATTTGCACCAAAATATCTTAGAAATGATGTTCATGGCCTCTCTATTTATAGACTTTTGAGATTGATCAGAATCAACCTGAACCGTCCATCCTGAGATGAAGATATATGGCTAAAGATTAATTCAATTTTGAAATTAAAATTGATAAAAAGGCTCATCAATATTTGGGATAGAGGAGAAATTAGGAGGCATGGAGGACTTTGATGAGGCATGGAGGGCATGAATCTTGATATTTGTGGCATTTATGGCCTAGGGATGTCTTCTCAAGAAATGAGGTCACTTGATGATGCAAATATTTAATATTCATTTCCAAAACAAAGTATTCAACAAATTTATATGGATTTATTAATTAGGCCTTGATTTATATTAATTAGCTCTTAAGCAATGATTAAACACTTTGTGCATAAATTACTCAAATTGATCAGAATGTCTTGTTATTGGTCCAAAATTTGATTGGATTAAAAATGGAAGTCACTATCAGATGCATTGGAACTGTATTCCCATTTAGGATGTTAGAAAAAATAAATAACAAAATCATTCATCTTGTGCAAGATATTTGATAGGAAAAAGTAATCCAAAGCACCTAGGTGCAAAATTGGCATTTTGACTCAAAATGATTTGATCAAAGTTAGCTGGCCCATAAATTGCATTGCCCCATTTAGGGATAACCTGATCAAGATCGGCACTTGAATATGTTAGTTTCACATCATTTATCATGTTTTAGTTTTTTTAGTCCAAACTGTGCATTTTGGGTAGAAATTAACCAAAAGCTTGGTTGGAGGTTATCGGTGGCCAGTTTTAGGTGTCTACACATGTGAGGCCTTTAATGAGACTCAATGACCTTCTGGCATAAATAACCCATGGAAGAACATAAATTTGAGAACAAAACAAGTAATCTCTTACCTTGTGTGAAGAGTTCCCCCCATCACACCCCTCCTCCATACCACTTCCCCCCTCACCCCCAACATTCCTCTCCACATTCCTTAAGCCCTAACCATCTATATTTTATATTATTTATAACTAGGGATTTTCTTTGCTTAATGCCTTGATTCATGAGAAATTACATAATTTAATTGGCATCATGAAATTAATGCATAATAGACCAATTCAAAAAAGAAGACCATTGTTGCTAGACTCTTCCCAAAATGTTCTCTATTTTTCATGTCTGAGATTTATGATTTTTTGGAGCGTAGATCATCACCATCAATGATAACTACATTAATTCTACATTAATCTACCAATTTTAATCCTAAAACCAATGTCGATGATTAAATTTCATTATTAGTGCAATCCTTAATCACACACCCTGAGGAGAAACCCCAAGATTCCTTCTTACCAGCCAATCATAATTTAACTTGAAGAAACCCTTAGAGGGACCCATGAAAAATTTTCATCTCTCATTTTCAAAGGTTTACAAACTCTTAACTCATTATTACTTACAATATACTTTCTCATATTGTTTCATGAGATGGATGCTACAACTTACAACATCTTTTTATTTTATGAAAATAAACTACCAATTATCTGAAAGGCGTAAATTATATTAAAAATTACACTAAAAAGGATGTAATAATTTATTTTAATAAAAAAATATTTATAAAATAAAAAGTTGAAAATCAACAATCATACCATATTCAAAAACCTTACTCCTTAATCACACACCTTGATGAGAAACCCTAAGATTCCTTCTTACCAGCCAATCATAATTTACCTTGAAGAAACCCTTAGAGGGAACCATGAAAAATTTTCATCTCTCATTTGCAAAGGCTTACAAACTTGTAACTCATTATCACTTACAATATGATTTCTCATATTGTTTCATAAGACAGATGCTACAACTTACAATATCTTTTTCTTTTATGAAAATCAACTAGCAATTATCTGAAAGGCATAAATTATATTAAAAATTACACTGAAAATGATGTAATAATTTTTTTTTAAATAAAAAAAATCTTTATAAAATAAAAAAGTGAAAATCAACAATCATACCACATTCAAAAACCTTACTCCTTAATCACACACCCTACAAGAAACCCCAAGATTCCTTCTTACCAGCCAATCATAATTTAACTTGAAGAAACCCTTAGAGGGACCCATGAAAAATTTTCACCTCTCATTTGAAAAGTCTTACAAATTCTTAACTCATTATCACTTACAATATGCTTTCTCATATTGTTTCATGAGACGGATGCTACAACTTACAATATCTTGTTATTTTATGAAAATAAACTAGCAATTATCTGAAAGGCGTAAATTATATAAAAAATTACACTGAAAAGGATGTAATAATTTTTTTTTAATAAAAAAAATCTTTATAAAATTAAAGAGTGAAAATAAACAATCATACCACATTCAGAAACCTTACTCAATCACACACCTTGATGAGAAACCCCAAGATTCCTTCTTACCAGCCAATCATAATTTAACTTGAAGAAACCCTTAGAGGGACCCATGAAAAATTTTCACCTCTCATTTGCAAAGGCTTACAAACTCTTAACTCATTATCACTTACAAAATGCTTTCACATATTTTTTCATGAGATGGATGCTACAACTTACAATATCTTTTTCTTTTATGAAAATAAACTAGCAATTATCTTCAAGGCATAAATTATATTAAAAATTACACTGAAAAGGATATAACTTTTTTTTTAATAAAAAAAATCTTCATAAAATAAAAAAGTGAAAATAAACAATCATACCACATTCAAAAACCTTACTCCTTAATCACACACCACGACAAGAAACCCCAAGATTCCTTCTTACCAGCCAATCATAATTTAACCTAAAGAAACCCTTAGAGGGACCCATGAAAAATTTTCACCTCTCATTTGTAAAGGCTTACAAACTCTTAACTCATTATCACTTACAATATGCTTTCTCATATTGTTTCATGAGATGGATGCTACAACTTACAATATCTTTTTATTTTATGAAAATAAACTAGCAATTATCTAAAAGGCGTAAATTATATTGAAAATTACACTGAAAAGGATGTAATATTTTTTTTTTAATAAAAAAATCTTTATAGAATATTTATAGAATAAAAAAGTGAATATCAAAAATCATACCACATTCGAAAACCTTACTCCTTAATCACACACCTTGTCGAGAAACCCAAAGATTCCTTCTTACCAGCCAATCATAATTTAACTTGAAGAAACCCTTAAAGGGACCCATGAAAAATTTTCACCTCTCATTTGCAAAGGCTTACAAAATCTTAACTCATTATCACTTACAATATGATTTCTCATATTGTTTCATGAGACGGATGCTACAACTTACAATATCTTTTTCTTTTATGAAAATAAACTAGCAATTATTTGAAAGGCATAAATTACATTAAAAATTACAGTGAAAACGATGTTATATATATATATTATAAAATAAAAAAGTGAAAATCAAAAATCATACCACATGCAAAAACCTTACTCCTTAATCACATACCCTAATGAGAAACCCCAAGATTCCTTCTTACCAGCCAATCATAATTTAACTTGAAGAATCCCTTAGAGGGTCCCATGAAAAATTTTCACCTCTCATTTGCAAAGGCTTACAAACTCTTAACTCATTATCACTTAAAATATTCTTTCTCATATTGTTTCATGAGATAGATGCTACAACTTACAATATCTTTTTCTTTTATGAAAATAAACTAGCAATTATTTGAAAGGCTTAAATTATATTAAAAATTACACTAAAAAGGATGTAATAATTATTTTTTTAATAAATAAAATCTTTCTAAAATAAAAAAGTGAAAATCAAAAATCATACCACATTCAAAAACTTTACTCCTTAATCACACACCCTGACGAGAAACCCCCAGATTCCTTCTTACCAGCCAATCATAATTTAACTTTAAGAAAACCTTAGAGGGACCCCTGAAAAAATTTCACCTCTCATTTGCAAAGGCTTACAAAATCTTAACTCATTATTACTTACAATATGCTTTCTCATATTATTTCATGAGATGGATGCTACAACTTACAATATCTTTTTCTTAGTAATTATCTAAAAGGCATAAATTATATTAAAAATTACATTGAAAAGGATGTAATAAATTTTTTTAAATAAAAAAATCTTTATAAAATAAAAAAGTGAAAATCAACAATCATACCACATTCAAAAACCTTATGTGTTGAACTCATCTCACCTTTCATAATAAGCTTGAGCAATGATGAAATAATAAAGGCCCATAATTGTACTCTCTTCGACAAAGCCTTGACAACTTTTCACCATGGTATAAGTGGAATAAATAAAAACTAACATTTGTGATGATTTAATTATAGACATGCAATGCCATCACCTGTCAATTTTAATCTCACAAGATTATGTAGACCTTCTACTTACACCTATAATGCCATCCACTACCAATCTCAATCTCAACTATTGTAGACCTACATTACCAAGAATGCACTTTCACAAGGTAAACAAATTCACCCTTTTATTAATCACAGAGAATTTTCATTTGCTACATGCACATTTTTTCAAAATAAGCTTATCAACATGTATGCCATGTGCAGTAGTTTGGTGGATGCTCATAATATTTTAGATGACATGATAGAACTAGATAACTTCTCTTGGAATGTGATAATTGTAGCTTACAAAAGGCATGGGTATCATCACCAGGCATTGACACTATTTCACCAAATGCAACAAACATGTGTTCAACCCAATAGGTTCACCTTTTCCAGCATACTCCCAGCTTGTGCAAAACTAAGAGCTTTGAAATAGGGTATGGACATCCATCTAAGCATAATTGAAATGGGTTTTTGGTCAGATGTTGTAGTTGCTAGTGCCCTGCTAGACATGTATGCAAAATTTGGAAGTGCACACAATGCACGTGAAGTGTTTGAGAGGATGTCTCAAAGAGATGTGGTCTCATGGAATGCAATGATTTTAGGATATGCACAAAATGGTGTTCTTGGTGAGGCTTTAAGGCTTTTCAAAGCAATGCCTCAACCAGATGTCATCTCATGGAATGCGATGGTTGCAGGATATGCAAAAAATGGGTTTGTTGAGAAGGCATTTGAGGCTTTTAAGCATATGGAATTGGTAGGTGTAAATCTAAACTCAATGACCTTTTCCATCATCCTCCTAGCCTATGCTAAAATGGGAGATTTAGAATAGGGTATGAACATCTATTAAAGCATAATTGAAAGTGGATTTTTATCAGATTTAGTAGTTGCAAGTTCACTAGTAGACATGTATACAAAATGTTGATACATACATAAGGCACATCAATTGTTTGACAAAATTCCTCAAAGGGATGTGGTCTTATGGAATGCAATGATTACAAGATATACACAAAATGGGTTTGTTGAAAATGCCTTGTAAACTTTTAATCAAATGCAATTGGCAGGTGAAAAACCAAACTCCATGACTTTTTCCAGCATTGTCCCAGCTTGTGGCAAAATAGGAGCTTTAGAGCAGGGTATGGACATCCATCAAAGTATAATCAAAAGAAATTTTTTATCAGATGTTGTAGGTACAAGTTCTTTGGTAGATATGTATGAAAAATGTGGAATCATAAAAAAGGCACATGAAATCTTTGACAAACTACCTTAAAGAGATGTGGTCTCATGGACAGTGATGATTATAGGATATACACAAAATGGGTTTGTCGAAGAGGCCTTCAAAATTTTTGAGGAAATGCAATTGGCAGGTGTAAATTCAAACTACACAACCTTTGTTAGCATCCTCCCTACTTGTGCTAATATTGGAGCTTTAGAGCAGGGTATGGACATCCATCAAATCATAATCAAAAGAGGATTTTTGTCAAATATTGTAATTGTAAGTGCCCTGGTAGACATGTATGCAAAATGTGGAAGCATACAAAAGGCATGTGAAATATTTCACAAAATGCCTCAAAGATATGTATTCTCATGGAATGCAATGATTGCAAGATACACATAAAATGGGTTTTTTAAAAAGGCCATGGAAACTTTTAAGCAAATGTAATTGGGAGGTGTAGAGACAAGCTCCACAACTTTTGCTAACATCTTCCCAGCATGTGGAAAAATAGGAGATTTAGAGCACGGTATGGACATCCATCAAAGCATAATTCAAAGTTGTTTGTTGTCAGATATTGTAGTTTCAAGTGCCCTAGTAGACTTGTATGAAAAATGTGGTAGCATACAGAAGGCATGTGAACTATTTGATAAAATGCCTTAAAGAGATGTGGTCTTATGGACTTCAATGATTACAGGACATGCACAAAATGGGTTTGTCAAAAGGCCTTGGAAACTTTTAAGAAAATGAAATTGGAAGGTGTAAATCCAAACTCGACAACCTTTGTCAGCATCATCCCTGCCTGTGCCAAAATTGGAGCTTTAGAACAGGGTATGGGCATTCATCAATTCATAATCAAAAGTAGATTTTTGTTGGATGTTGTGATTGTGAATGCCCTGATAGACATGTATGCAAAATGTGGAAGCCTATAGAGCATATGTGGACTATTTGACAAAATTCTTGAAAAAGATGTCATCTCATGGAATGTCATGGTTATAGGATATGCACAAAATGGCTTTTACAAGGATGCTCTCAAAATATTTGAACTAATGATGCATCTAGAACACACCCTAACCATTTAAGCTTCACTTGTGTTTTATATGCATGTAGCCATGCAGGTTTAGTGTATGAGGGATGTAAATAATTCAATGGAATGAATGACACTTGTTGTATTTCACCTACAATTGATATTTATGTGTGCATGGTTGACCTTCTTAGCTATGCTGGCTATATTGAAGAAACTCTAAACTTTATCATCAAAATGCCAATTAAAATTGTGGTAATTATGTTGACATTTTTTCTTGGTGCCTATAGATCACATAAGAATATAGCTTTAGGAGTATTTATAGTAACTCTTCTTCTTGAGCTGGATCCGAAAAATGTTGCAACTTATGTTCTTCTGTCAAAAATCTATGTAGAAGTGGCCCGGTGGGGTGAGGTTCAAATGGTGAGGATATTGATGAAAGATAGAGGAATTGAAAAGTTACCTGTATGTAGTTAGATTGAAGGCCATAAAATGGTACATTATTTTTATGTAGGAGACAGATCACACCCACAAACACAAGAGATCTATGCAATGTTGGAAAAATTATCTTGGGAGATGAAGGCAATAGGGTATTATCTAGATTCAACACATGTACTGAATGATGTGGAGGAGGAAAAATAATGTTTCCTGTGCCACCATAGTGATAAGTTTGAAATTACATATGGATTGTTAAACACACCCTCTAGAACAACTATTAGAGTCATCAAAAACCTTCGGGTATGCGTTTCCCAAGTATTTGAAAATCTAGACCATATTATTGATTTCATAAGATCAGACATATGGTATGAAACATTCATCATTGCTTATTTATAATGATGGAACATTTTTTAAAGCCTTATTTTATGGTACAATGGAGGTGTCATTACATTGATCTATTTTAAGGAAACTTGTGCATATCTAGAATGAAAATTTGGAGGAGGTGGATAATTAGAAGAAGCAAAAGGAAAGTAGCACTTGAGGGAAATGAAAATATGATTACCAATAAGGAATGTAAGAGAAGGGCTTGCAATTCAATCCTTGGAGATGATGGGCACTAAAGCATCTCTTGACAGTTCTTTTGATGTAAACAACACACACCTACAACTATAACATATAATTTGATGCAAAGTAGGTATCACATAATCATAAACAAAATAATATTTATTAATTCTCTAATCTGTAATAATCAACAACCATCACAAAGCAGGTCAGTTGTCCAATACAAGGACAGTCTGGATCACTATATAACATATAATTATCACAAAAAAAATTGCACTCTCTTTTCTTTACATTTTCCTCCTATCTCTTACCTTTCTAAAAAAAAAGATAATACAATACTAATAAAATATCCCCAACCTACTACAACAGTCAACTGCCCCTAAAACAAGCATGTAAATTAATAAATGAACTACAAAATAGGGTAGGCAGATACAATAGTTTTATATTTTTAAGAGAGCAAGCTCCATAAGACTCTTAGCTATCAAAGACAAAACAAACACAATAAAAATTAAATATTCCCTTTGTTAACAATATAAGACTGCACAATCCTATGGATGCTCTAGGATTAGACATCTAGGGTAAATAGAACATGAGCTCTCATTCATAAACTCACTATGAGCTCCTCAATGGATTTTCTCTTTTTCACAACTTAAGATTCCCACATCCAAGTTTCTCCTTTGCTGCATGCCCTTTCCACTTGATCAAATACTCATAATAGACTTTATTCCTTGTGATATTAGTGATTTTGATGTCTATCATTTACTTTCATTTCTTCTTTTATCCCTCAGTCATATATGCTCTTCAATCAATTATTGAATTATCTTTGTCTAAGTTCTCTCCACTTGTGTAATGCTCAACAAATGGGTATAGGGTTGAAACATTAAAGATAGATGAAATACCCATCCCTCCAGGCAACTCTATTTCATACAGATTGGCTAAAAAATTGCATAATATCTTACAAGGACCAATCTTTTTCATTTTTATCTTTTCATAATCACTTTTTGGAAACCACTCCTTGCATAAATGTGCAAATTATAAGTCTCCCACTTCAAACACTCTCCCTATGCTTTTGATCAACATACTATTTATATCTCTTTGCACTTTCTTCCAACTTTCTCTTCGACTCCATGTGTACATCATGCTTGGCTTGGGTATACTCTTCACCTTCAACACTTCTTATATTCATCTAGTTGTGCTTCTTAACTCAAAAACTCCTTTTGGATTGCTACCATATACAATCTGAAAGGGGATCATACCCATACTTATGTTTACAGAGTCATTATAGGTAAATTCAGCATGTGTCGAAGCTAAATCCCACTATTTGGGCTTCTAATTGACAATGCATTACAAAAAATTTCCTAGATATCTTTTCACTACCTTTGTTTGCCCATCAATTTATGAGTGATATGCTAAGCTAAATTCAGTGTCATACCCAACTTCTTCCACAACGTTATCCAAAATTGACCTACATATTTAGTCTTCCCATCTAACACAATACTTAATGGCAACCCATGCAATCTTACAACTTCTTTGAAATACAAATTAGCAATATGGGTGATGTCATTTGTCTTCTTACATGCTATAAAATACACCATTTTAGAAAATCTATCTACAACAACAAAAAAAATGAATCATTACTTCCCTGAGTTTGGGGTAGACCACGCACAAATTCCATACTTACCACATCCTATGGCTTACTTGCAATTGGTAGTGATTGATAAAGTATAGTATTTTGAGTTATACCCTTTGCATGCTGACATATTCAACATCTCTCCATAAATTTTTGTACACCTACACTCATCTTTGGCCAATAATATTTCTCACTCAGTTGTGCCAATGCCTTGTCAAACATGAAATGACCATAAATACTACCACTATGTTTCTCCTTCAAAATATTTTCTCACATTGATCCTTGAGGCATACACAAACTCTTCCCCTTGAATAACAGATCATCTTGGATTATAAATTCCAGCCATGGAGTTCTATCAATACTTGTTGGGCTCTTACATTCTATGCATGCTTCTAGGGAATTTGAATTTTCTTCATACAATTCTTTCATTGAGTCAAATTCAATGCCTTCCAGTTAAAACTCATTCAATACAAGAGGTTTCCTACTCAAGGCATCTACGATTTTGTTAGATTTGCCACTTCTATGTTTTAAAACAAAGTATAACTTTGAGGGAATTTTATCCATTTAGTGTGCTTCTGAATCACCTTGGCTACATATATACTTCAATGTCTTATGATCAATGAACAAAACAAATTATTTGGGAAATTAATAATGCAACCACTTCTGGAGAGCTTGAACTATTGCATATAAACTCTTGGTCATAAACAAATATTACCTCTTTGCTTCATTTAACATTCTACTAAAATAAGGAATAGGCTTACATTCTTGATTGAATATTGTGCCTATTGTTGTCCCACTTGCATCACGATCAACTTGGAATACTTATTCAAAATCAAGCAATACTAGAAATAACTATTTTTTAACATTTCTTTTTAATAACTAAAAACTTTCTCCTGCTGCACCTATCCATTGGAACTCTTTATTATCCCCTTTCATTGTCTCTATGATGGGTGCACAAATACCACTAAAATTATTAATAAATTATCTACAAAAACTAACCAACCCATGAAAGCTCTTTGTTGCAAACATAGCCCTTGGTAAAGGCCATTCCACCATTACTTTTACTTTCTATGGGTCCATTTTTAATCCATCTCATGAAATCAAAAATCTCAAATAAACGAGCTCCTCTTTCATGAAGCTACACTTTTTCAAGTTCATCAACTTTGCCTCTTTCAACTTACTCAACACAAGTGTCAAATGTCTTATATGCTCCTCCTTAGAATGGTTAAAAACTAAAATATCATCTAAATACACAATAACAAACTTACTCATGAATGGTTTTAGCACCTCATTCATGAGTCTCAGAAATGTATTTGGGGCATTAGACAAATCAAATGGCATAACCAACCATTCATACAACTCATCATTGGTTTTAAACAATGTTTTCCACTCATCATCATCATCTCTTATTCAAATTTGGCAATACCCACTATTTGAATCTATCTTGCTGAAGTATTTGGCTCCGCTTAGAGAATCCATTAAATCATCCATCCTTGGCAATGATAACTTATAGTTTATTATGATCTTATTTATTGCCTCGAATCCATGCATATTATCCATTCTTAACCTTTCTTCAGTGCTAAAAAAGTTGGAATTATGCATGGGCTTAAACTTTCAAGAATCAACCCCTTTTGTAAAACTCTTGGACTTGTCTCTTTATCTCTTCAGGTGTCAACCTATAAGTTGCCTTGTGTGGCAAACTTTCTCTTGGCATTAAGTCCCTATGATGAATAATGTGTCTTATTGGTGGTAATCCCTTAGGAAAATCATTGGACATTGTATCAACATATTATCCCAATAAACTCTAAATTTTAGTACATAAGTCACTCAACTTGGTGTTTGTCTCCATTTACATGGTTTTGGAAATGAGGGAAAATCATGCCTCTTCCTTCTTTGTCTCTATTAGGAACTATTTTATAGATATTAACATCACTTTTAGATTATTTTCCACCTCTTATCCTTTGTCTTTCAATGGAATCAATCTGAATATTTTTCCATCCTTCATGAGAATATGTGTTTGCCCTATAATTATATATTTGTCTCTTATCAAACTATCATGGCCTACCTAATGTATGTGACACACATCCATGGGCATCACATCACATACAAATTCATCTTTATAGGTTCCAATATAAAAATTTATTGTACATTGTTCATTGACTAACACTTGGTGTCCCTTAAGAAACCATGAAAACTCATAAAAAGTTGGGTGCATTGACCTTTTCAATCCTAACATTTCTACCAATTTAGATACTAGGTTATCTACACTACCACCATCAATATTTAAGTTACAACATTTACGTTTGGATTTGTAGATTGTCTTAAAGAGGTTCTTCCTTTGTCTCCTTTGTTAGTTTCAAGAATATTCTTCTCATCAAAAGGGCTTCTCCTTGCTTTAGTTCTTCTATGTGTGTTGGAGACCCAACACTCTCCTCATACTCATGGGATTTATGTGATGCCCTTTTAGTCCTTATGCTATTATTCTGGGTTTATTTTAGGCACTCAAATGACCTATGACAAACATACTTATTGCACTTAAAACATTTCCCCATGAATCCTCCTCATCTTCCATAGAATCATCTTCCTCGAGGTGCATAGCCTCATCTTCCTCTTATATTAAAATTTTGGGTCTGAAAACTACTGGCTCCTTCATCATTGGTTTGATGTCCTCTTCCACCAAAGTTTTATCTCTTCCCTATTGAAAACCTTCCTCTACCTCTAGACTTCATTTGTTTCTTTTATGACATCTTCTCTTCTGCCTTTAATGCACATTGATAGGCTTCTTCTATGCTTATAAATTTTATCAAACTAATCTCATCTTGAATATTAAAATTTAGTCCATTCACATACCTTGCTACCTTTTTTGGGTCATCCTCCATGTGTCCAACTCTTATAGTGAGTTTGTAAAACTCTTTAGTGTATTCCTTCACACCTACTTCTCTTTGTCTCAAATTTTGTAACTTTTTGAATAAGCTCATCTGATAGGCTGAAGGTCAGAATTTGGACTTTAGTTTAGACAAAATTTTATCCCAAGTTTTTATTTTCTCTTTCCCTCTTCTTTCCCTCTTGGTTTACACATAGTCCCACCATAATGATGCATGATTTTTTAACCTTGTGCAAGCAGACTTTACTTTCTTGGGCTCCTCTATTGATTCATAATCAAAGTACATTTCCATCTCTATAATTCAGTCTATGAACTCTTCATCATTCAAGCCTCCACTATGATAAGGTGTGTCCATTTTGGGTTTGCTTCCAATCTTTGCCATGGCTTTGATAATTCTAGTCTTAGTTGCATCCCCTACTTCTTCTTCACGTTCTTGAACTATTTGAGCTTTCTCTCCTTCATCATCATTTACATCCTCAATATGAACTCCCCTTCTTTGGGCTATCTCCATTACAACTTTCCTTGCTTGGAATTCTCTCATTATTTGTGCCAAATCAACAAATTTAAATGCTCCTACTCTTACAACCCTTCTAACAATGCCCCATCTTAAATCCATTTGCATCTAATGTCTTTTTCAACTTGCAAAAATTATTTTTAAAAGTCTACAGCTATTAAACACACTCCTCTCTACAAGAGTTTCTCAAAATCTTCCCAACTAGGAAGGTTTTGGCTCTGATACAAAATTGATGCAGACAACACACACTTGTAACTATAACACAAAATTTGATGTAAAGCATGGATCACATAAACATAAACAAGGCAATCTTTATTAATTATCTAGCTTGTAGTATTCAATAATCATCACAAAGTAGGACAGTCTGGATCACTACATAACACATAATTTTCACAAAATAAAATAAAAATTGTGGTCTCTTTTCTTTGTATTTTCCTCTTATCTCTTACCTTTCTGAAAAACAAATAAAGACAATTCACTACTTCTAAAATCCCTCCAACCTTCTATGGTAGTTAGCTGTCCCTAAAAAAAAGCGTGAAAATTAATAAAATGAACTAAAAAATAGGGTATGCAATTACAATAATTTTCTATTTTTAGGAGAGCAAGCTCCTAAAAAGTCTTAGTTGTTAAAGACAAAATAAAAATTAAATATTCCCTTTTTTTAACAATACAAGATTGTGAAATCTTATGGATGCTCCTACATCATATTTATTCCATGAGGTTTATACATGTATGGGAAGAGAATAGAATTTTTGTGTGTAGAATTAAAATTCATGATTTATATTAAAATATAATTGCATGTATATACTATTAAACAATGGTGCATAATGAGGTTTATAAATTGATATTATTGAGATAAGCATTAAGAGGTCACCAAAGAGAGCCAAATAGGTTATGGCCCTCCCTTGTGAGTCTAATCAGGCTATGGCAAACAAAATAAAGTAGATGATTTGGAATTCTAGTTGATTGTATAGTAAAATTATTTTTAATTACTAAACTCAGGAGGATGAGGACCATACTAACTTTCAAGGAATGTGATCAAAGATATCCATATAATTTTAAAAAATTTAAAAATATATATCATAACATGGTTAATTTGACACCTTCTTAATGTGTTTCAAACCCAACAAACATGGGTAAAAATCACGTTCCACATTACAAGATATGAATTGGAGACACATTTCTACATTTGATACCCAAGAAATTTTAGTGAAGACTAAATTTTATGTGGTCCAATTACACTTTGTTACAGACCTTGGCCACAACTACATCTTCTTCTTGAATTTTCGTATAGGTTTTAATGGAAAATTTTATAATAAAGAATCCAATTCATAATGTTCAAATACTTTTGTGAGTTATAATTAGTGTTGTGAAATACCTTTCATATTATAGTATGTAAATCATTGTGACTAAGAGCTATAATATCACACCTTAAGTCCCAATGTATGTTTATAAAAAAATATAAATGAAAGTTTATAACCTATGTTTCTATTTTACTTTAATGAAACAACTTCATTATTATTAATAATAATAATTAAAAAATATCAAGAATAATATATATTGGAAAATTGACATGAGTGAATGAGGAAGATGGAATGAGCAAGGGATTTGGTGTAGGGTCTTGATCAGGGTAGTAGAGGTAGGAAGGGTAAAACCCTAGCGATTAGGGGTGGTTTCATAGGTAGGAAAAGTTAGGCATGATAGGTGGAAGATGAAATTCATGAAACTCAAGAGGTATTGGGATTTGATTTTGGTTTTAGAAATCTAGTAGAGGAGCAAAATTTAGGAAAGAAGGCTGGAGCTAGTTAGAGTCTTTCTCCTAAAAAGGAGGCTTCAGTCATAGGCAAGTGAATGGTGATAGGAGAAAATGCCCTTCCAATTGGATGTAACACAAATGGCTTGGAAGAATGGATTTTTTCAATTAGGGGAAGGAGGTGAAGATCTATTCCCTCCAGAAGGGATTATTTGTAGTTATCTTTGCATTAGGCGTAGCTTGTGATGTGGTCTTACTAAAGCCCTTTTGGTCTTTAAGGGGAGAAGGTTTATGGATAAAATAATGGATCCCTAATTTTGATCCCTTGATAGTAAAACAAGGCTCTTTTCTAGTTTGAATTCATTTTTATGGTCTTCCCATTGAATATTAGGGATTATATTATTTGAAATCTTTGGGTAATTTTCTAGGATATTTCATGGAGGTTGACCCTATTTCATAAGGAGATCTGGTTTTGTATGTTAGAGTTAGTTTTTTGTTGGAATTGACAAGGATATTCTAGAGAAAATCTTGATAAAATCTCTAGGTAGGGTTTGGAGTCAATGAGTGGATATTGAGAAAATTCCTTTCCGTTACTTTCAGTGTCATTGTCTTGGTCACACCCAAAAATATTTTTATAGTAAAAAACAAGCTCCACCTCACGCTCATCTAGATGTTTAGCCAGTATGATAAAAAAAATTGGTGTGTAATATCAAGATCGAGGAAGTGATGGAAAAAGAATCTTCCTAGGTAAACGTGGAAAAAGGTCTTGAAGAGGAACCTTCTAAAAGATTGGTAGGGAAATTGAAAGTGGTTCCTGTCTCTCTTCATTTTTCTAATCAACATATTAAGATTGACATCAATAAGAACATCGGAAATACCCAAGATTTTCATGAGAAACTTGATAATGGTAGTGTTTTGTCTCCATCTTATTTAATTCAAGGTTGTGAATTTATATAAAATGATTCAAAATCAATCAAATCTTTGCTATAGTCCAATCAATATAATTCAATTCAAGCTTCTATTCTATAGGCAAAAGGGATGGTTGAGATGGCTTTGGGTTCAAAAGAAATAGATGTAAATGCATCAGATGAAGAGGAGGAATTTGGTTTAGAAGAAGATTTGAATTCATGGGAAGTGTTCTCCATTTCTCAAGTTCAATGCTCCTTATCTCATCTGAACTAGGGCGTCAGAAAAAGAAGGTGTAGTAAATTGGTCAACTACAAGATGAAAGGGGATATTTTAGGAGGCAGACATGGTATTTTATTGCATTTTGTGGAGATTGGAAAGTGGGAGATGTAATTCTCCCTTCTAGGTCAATGAAGCTCCTATCTTGGAATGTTAGAGGACTGAACACCCCTAATAAGAGATGGGTAGTGAAACATCTCATTTTGGTTGAAACCATGATGTTTTCCTTCCTCAAGAAACCAAGTTAAATTCACAAGAAGCAGAGTTTCTGATAAAATCAATCTGGGCTAGATGGCATTGTCTTTTTATGGAAGTTATTAGAGATTATGGAGGTCTGGGTATTTTTTGGTCCCCTTTAAAGGCTAATGTTGTGGTGGTTGATTTGGTTCCTTGGTGTAAAATGTGTAGATTCTTTAGTTTTTATTTATATTTAAATTTCTTATTATTTAATATTAATGGCCCTAATGATCCTTGTTAGAAGAGGCATCTTTGGCAAGTTTTAACTAATTAAATGTTGAGGTTTCCCAAGGAAAAGATCCTCCTCGATGGTGATTTTAATGCCATTATTCAAACTCAAGATAAATTGGGAGGGTCCTGGCCTCTAATCCTTCCCAGTTGGATTTCTATATTTTTATGCAGAAAAATGATATGGTGGATGTGATTCTTAAACCAGGCTAGTTTTCTTAGAATAATAGAAGAATGGGATTGGAAAATACTACTGAGAGATTAAAAATGTTTTTAATCAATCTGAATTAGTTTCTCAGTGATAGTGTGGTGGAGATTTTGGTGCTTGGTTCTTCTAGGTCAGATCATTTTCTGATTGTTCTCATTATTCTCAAGGATTATCCCCTAGAATGTTGCCCATTCAAGTTTGAGTTAATGTGGTTGCATGTTGCATGAGCCTTCACTATTTCATCTCATGAAGAATGGATGGTTATCTTATCCCCCCTCCTATGGTTATCTCATGTATAAAATGACTAAAAAACTTCAATTTATCAAATCTTGTCTTAAGATGTGGAATGTTGAAGTTTACAAAAATATCTTACAAGAAAAGGTGAAGATTGATGTTGCACTTCTATTATTGAATGATTCTATCATGGAATGATGCTATCATGAAAAGGGGGATGGATGAGGCTACTTATCTATATATAAAAAATATTATGCAAGAGTATGAGGAAATACTTATGAATAAATTCATTGGAAATAAAATTCTAGAGTGAATTCACTACAAGTTGGAGAAATTTTTTTGAATTTTTTTCATAATTTAGTAAGAATTAAAGGATCAACAACCAGGATCTATAAAATTAGATCTAACAACAATAATTTATTGACCTCTCAAGAAGTTATTAGGATTGAAGTGGTTTCTTTCTTCCAACAATTACTCATTGGAGAAGATCAATCTAATATGAATGCCCAAAATTTGGATCTAAGGTTTATTCCTAATTTGGTTACAGATAAGCAGAATGCATAATTATTGGATCCTTTCAATCTAGAATAAATTTTGTTAGTTATTTTCTCAATGGAAAAAGATAAAGATCTGGGTTTTGATGGTTTTCTATCAGCTTTCTTTCAATCTTTTTGGGATATTATGGGGGTTGATGTTTTAAACATGGTGGAAGATTCTCATCATCATAGGAAAGTGGCTCATGATTTGAATGTTACTTTATTTTCCCTATTCCCTAAAGGGGAGTATCAAGGGAGATTCAATGGTTTTTTCCCTATTTCCCTTAGCAATTTGGTGTATAAAATCATTTCCAAATATTTGGCCAATCAGATGAAGGCAGTTTTAGACTCCCTCATCTCTCAAGAATAGGCAGGTTTTGTGCTAGGGATGAATATCTAAGAAGGTATTATTTTTGATCATGAAATCATTCATTCTCTCTCTTACAATCACCAAAAATTAATGCTTCTCAAACTAGATATTATCAAATCTTATGATAGGCTAATTTGGTAGTTTGTCATAAAAGTCCTTGAGAAATTTGGCTTTTCCAAAGATTGGTGTAATTGGATTTTTAGTTGTATTGTTAGTCCTAAGTTTTTAGTTCTAATCAATGGGATCTTGGTTAGGTTCTTTGAGGTTTTAAGGGTTTTAAGGTAGGGTGACCCCTTATCCCTATTTATCTTCATCTTAATGGTTGAAGATTTGGGTAGGGTGGGGGTGCAAACAAAAAGTTCTAATAGGGTATTCAGTCTCAAAGTGGTGGATAATATTTATAGTTTGTCCAATCATCAATTTGTTGATGACACCTTCATTTTTAGATTTTCTTTGTTATAGAGGCTTGGGAGTATAAGTCAATTATTAATATCTACAAGTTAGCATCTAGTCAGAAGGATAATGAAGGCAAATCAATTTTTTTTTGTTAACTGTATGATGTTGAGAAAAGAGAGATTGTTGTGGTTTTAGGTTTTAAAATTGGGAATCTTATAAGAAAATATCTAGGTGTTATGCTCTTTTTTGGAGTAGGTAGATATAGTCTATGGGATGGTCTCATCAAAAATTTCAAGTCTCAATTGGATTCCTGGCAAGGGAGATGGTTGACTCTAGTAAGTAAGATCACATCCTACGTCCTACCAATAATGTAGTTTATAAATCAAAAAAAATTATGAAGGATTTTCATTGGCAAGGTATGTTAGACTGTAATAAATTTCCTCTCCTAAAATGGGAACGTGTTTGTAAACAAAAATAATGGGAGGTGTTGGTATTAAAAATCTTCATTTTCATAATTTAGATTTGGGAGTTAATTAGTTTGGCAGATGCTTGAACAACTAAGGGCATTATGGATTAGTCTTATTAGAGAAAAATATCTTGGGTTAGATGACCCCTAGAGCATGATTTATGTAGATAATCCACCTAAGGGTTCATATATGTGGAAGTTATTTTTGACTTGTAATCCAAGTATCACTAATCATGTGTCTTAGACTATCAATAGTGGGTTGTGAGTGGATTTCTAGTTTGATTATTGGAATGGTCATAAGCCTTTGGAGGAAATCTTGTAGGTCTTTGAGGTGCATGTGACTCTCTAAGAGCTGTGGGGTAATAAGGTTGATGATTATCTTGAGTTTCATTTGTGCCAAGGTGTAGCTTGTTAGAGGTGGAAAAATTTGGTGGATATGCTAATTTCCCCAGATTAGGGCATGACTATTTTTGACTATTTATCTTCCAAGAAATTTTCACTGAATGAAAAAGAGGATGGTCCTCAATAGGTTGGTGTGAAATTTGGTAGATACTCAGTTAACCTTGGTTATTAAATTGCTAAGTTGACATAAGTGTCCTTTTCTTGGGTCAGTAAGTTGTGTTTAGGAAAGGAGGGGATCCAAAAAACTGGGGCATTCACATTGCTAACCATCCAAAATAGTATTTTGACTCAAGATAGGCTGCATAAAATAGGTTTCTAAGGTCCTTCGAGATGATGTATGTGTAATCAAGAGGAGGAATCCATTGATCACTTATTGTTCAACTACTTTTAGTTAGGTGGTGTTGGTCTTAAATTTATGGTAATTTTGATTGGCTTTGGGCCTAGCCTCCTTCTCCAATAAAAGCCTTTGAATCTTGGCCTTTGGGAGATGTTAAGCACACTTTGTATATTTTTTCATGTGTTAGTCCTTCCATCCTTATTTGTTCTATATGAAAGGAAAGAAATTAGTGTATCTTTGAAAATAAAGAAAAACCATTATTTGAGGTTTTTCATTAGATTAAAACCTCTATCTCAAAATTTGTTTCAGCTTAGGCTTGCTGTAAAAGGGTTTTTATTTCTAGTTGGGATATTAGAATGAGAGGTAGATGGAAATTTCTCAAGATACCTCTTGTTAATCGATCGAGTGTATGCAAGTCTAAAATTAAAAATGCAAGGTCAAAAGCTATTTATAAACCTCCCCCTTCAAGTTGGTTTAAGCTTAATTTTGATGGATCTTGTAGACGCAATCTTAGAGCTTCTGGTTTAGGGTGCATGATAAAATACTACAGTGGATCCTTATCATAGCTACCTCAATCAAAATCATGGATGCCACCAATAATGAAGCATAAGCTTAAGATTTGATTATTGTTCTAGAATTAGTAGTAGAATGGAACATTAAGTCTTTGATTATTGAAGGGGACTTTCAAGTGGTGATTCGAGCCCTTTCAAATCAGAGAGCCAAAGATTAGAATATTAATAATATTCTATCTAAATCTTTGGCTATTCTTAGTTTATTTTAGGAATGGAAATGGGAGAATTAATTTCATGAGGTGAATGTGGTAGCAATTTTTATTGCCAATGTTGGGATCAATCAAGTTGAAGAGTTTCATATAGATAACTATAAAATAAGGTTGATAAATATAAATGGTATAGCTCATATTAAAATATAATCATTAGTGATTATGATCGATGGTACATTGATCAAATATATGATCTATCATGGTGATGGTCTTAATGTTAAGGCATGGGAATCGACTAATAATTTTGGCAGTGTGTGTAATCTAGTTTTATCCCCCATGAGCTTGATTAATAATGATAGGCATTTGTGTTTACACATTTGTGAGGAGATCCCATTTCAAAGTAGGTAGGTGGTGGTTTTCATTTTTTGTCATGGACAAAGCCTTAATAGATTCATTAATCTGGTCAATAGTGTTTGGGAGTTGCCCCAAGTGAGAGATGGGCTTTCTGAGGGTAGTATCCTCTTGCAAAATGAAACATATTTTTTGTTCCCCCTTGGTAGATATGGAAGATGCTTTAGTTTGTATTATTAGAGTGTAGGAGATCAATCATAGTCAATGATAGCATGTCAATTCAGAGATGTGTATTCTTTTTACCACTAACCTTATCCTATTAGTCTCTGAAAAAGGTATGGTTAAAGGTTTGGTTGAATTTTTTGTCAGATTGGAGTATAGACTTAATCTTCTATCTGAGATAGATTTGGTATATTTTGAGCCCTTCTCAGAGTTGCCTTTTTTTGGTAAGGATGGTTTAGAGAGTTGCTTTTTTTTGGTAAGGATGGTTTAGGGTACATTCTAGTTTCTATTTTTAGAATCTTGGAAGAAAGGTTTGCAAAAATTCTCACCTTTGTGGAAAAGTTGGACTCCTTTTGCTCAAACAAAGAGGAAGAGACCTAGTGGATAAAAAAGTGGTCCTTCCCAAGTTTTCAAGTCTTCATGATCCTCTATTGGTATTGGATATATGGAGAGCAACAAGGTAATCACCTGAGTGAGGGGCAACCATCAAATTTTTCCTTCATGGCTTTTATAGAGGGAAGTTTATAGTTCTGTAATGGTTCGATAAGCAAAGGTCGTGGGATGTAAAATCCTCTACCACATTTGGTGTGGTGTAGGGTGAAGAGGAAAGTGAAGGTGTGAGTTTAAATGAAGGGAAAGGAGAACTAAAAGGTAGAGTGTTGGTTTAGTCTCTTGAGCCATCAACATCTCTAGAAAAAAATCCTTAATAGTGAGATATTGCATGTCATTTGGGATGATTCTCAGGTGGTATTTTTGGAGTAAATTATCTTTGCATGTTTTTGTTGGTTATCAATTAACCTAAAAATCCATGTAAAAGTTTGGTGGCTGAACCTATGGTCTTTTATAGCTGCTCATAGTATTAATATAACACTTTTGTTTTTTTGTTCAATCTAGTTTTTTGGTCTTATGCCTTTCATATTTTTATCCCTAAGCTAGGCCTACTATTTTTTGGTTTAATTTTTATGAGATGTAGTCCCAATAACCCTGAGATCAATCCCAAAAAATAATAAAAATAATTATAAAAATATCATTAAAAATTGATTATGTTGCATATATTAAAATATAATGAAATCAAATTAACAGAGTCAAAGATAATGGATCCCCCATCTCCCCCGCTCTCCCCTACTTTTAGGAAATAAGCCATCTAAAACTAGTCATTACAATTATTGCACACCTAGAAATAATTTGTAGTAAAGTGAAATAATAAATAAAAACCAAGATAGTTGATTAGTGAATCCTACTATTATAGTATTTTGAGGTGATCCTTGATCTTATAAATAAACACACTAGAGTCTTGGCTTTGCATTTTCATCTGCTCCAATTGCAAAAAAATAAGAGAAAAGACATGAGTTTTTTAAATAGCTAAATAAGATCCATTTCTAGAGTACAATTATTTGCATCAATTTTTCCATATTTGGAAGAGAAATCCAATTGACTAGTGTTCCAAATGACCAATAGGAGGAGGAGGAAAGAAGACCAAGGGGGAAAAGTTTTTTATTGAAATCAGTGGGAAGTAGATTAGGAAGTGAGGAGATGAGAGAAGACCACAACTAAGAGGAGGAAGGATAGCGATAGAAAATAAAGGACCAATTTCAAGACTGGGGCATAAAGGGAAATTCCTTATAGAAAGGCTAAGTTTGAATAATTTATGGACAAGTAGTTTGATATAATGAATATGTTAGCTAAATAATGGACATTTGGCTTCAACAGAGGACTACCCAATATTCCAAGCCATATACTACACATGAGAGCTGAGAAATGACATTGACCACTTAGTATTAAGAATATTTTATAATGGGAGTGGGTGTTGAATGAGCTGATACATAATTCTTGGTGTGATGGAAGAGATAACTAGTTGGTTTGGATAGCACCAATCTTTCCATGGGGATGTAGGATTGGTAGTGATCTTAAGGAGAAATTCATGAAGGATCAATTTGATGAGTGGATCATGGATTTGCTTGAGATTGGTAGGAAACCTAAATATATGGTGTATCTAATTCTAGGGGAGCTAACTACAAGTGCATGGATCCCAAATATCCTTAACAAAGACAATGCCTATATTTTCATAAGAACTACCTCTAACTTTAGGTTAGGTAGTAAGAGGAAGGTCGTTAACTTGTATAACTTGATTCCACCATAGGATAAAGTTGGGGATACTCAATCCATGATGAAGGGATTGATGGTGCCTTTTTAGAAGAAGAGCCATTCCCTGCTAGGCTACCCAATTACACCTAATAGGAAGAGAACCTAAAATATTATAAAATTAAGCATTAATAATATTATCCTTATAAGGAGTGGAGAGAATTTGGTGGAAAGACATTTACCTTTTTGTAAAAGGTTGATAGTTTTAAGATTACTACCATAATTAGACTGAGTACAAAGATTTGAAGAGATGGCAACCAACCCTTTTTTATGAGAGTTGTTGGTCCAAAAGCAGTTGTAGACAACCTGAGTATATTTGTAGTAAGTTGATGTAAATAGGAACCAAAAAGGTGAGTAAGAAGCATGGTTGTCAAAAAATATGTGATTAGTAAAAACTAATTTTCTTATTAAAGAGATAAATTTACAATCCCAATTTTCAACATTTTGCCAAATTTTATTTAGTACCCACTCCCACATGTCACTAAGTGAAAGGTGGATACAAAAGGAAATACCTAGGTAGTGAGTAATTTTATCATGGGGGATGATGTTCAAGGTTGAGTAAATCCAAATAGGTTTATGATCACCTTTGATAAACATGACTTTAGTTTTATGAACACACAATTTGGACTTAGACATGTCACAATAAATATCAATAATTATTTGGGCATTAACAATCTTATGTTCATAATTTTGAAATAAGAGCATGGAATCAGATGAAAAATGAGAGTTAAGATCATGAGAACCTATTGGGAGGGATATTAATTTCATATCATGTTGATGGTGATCTCATTTAATAAAGTGGCTTAGAGCTTCAGTAGCTAAAACATGTAGAAAGAGGGCAAGAAAGCAACCTTGGTGCATAAAGTGTTGGAAGTCAAAGGATATTGTGAGGCTACCATAACCATGACCTAATTTTGTGCCTCTGCATAGAGAATTTATATTTAATTACTAAAGTGAGGACTAAAACCAAACCACTCAAGGATTTTTAGAATGAAATGCCATCAATTATAATGTAGGCTTTATCAAAGTCAAGTTTGAGCAATAATGCTTCTTGATCTGAATCTTTAGCCCCTTGGGTAATTTCCTTGGCAAAGAGGAGATTATCAAGGATGAATCTACCTTTAGTCTATTCAAAACAAATAATATCCTAGCAAATTGGTTTAAGCTTCATGGCAATATCCTTGATAATGAGTTTGTATGCAACATTAAGCAGAATAATGGGACACTAATCATTGGCCTTTTTACCATTATCAACTTTAGGAATAAATTTGATCAGGCCATGATTAATTATATCCCACAGGGATAAATTAACCCCTACCTCTTTATAAACATTAAAAAGTCCATTTTGAGAATATTCCACTTAGCACAGAATAATTTAACAAGGAGTCCATCCAATCTAAGGGCCTTTTAAATTTACATTACCCATAACATTACTTCAATATCAGCTAGAGTGAGATGATGTTCAAGAAGGTGATTAGTGTCTTGGTCAACCTTAAAAGGAATGCAACCCCATATCTATTGTTCTAAGAGATATTCGTACTCATTAAGACAATGTTCTTCCTGAAAGAGTTTGTTGTAATGTTGAAAGGAGATTCCCTTGAGATCCTCGAATGAGGAGATGTCTTATCCATTCTCCATCATAATAGAATAAATTTTCTCATAGTGATGTTTATATTGTGAGTATTTAAATAAATACTTGGATACATAGTCCTCATGCTGAATCCAAAATAGACAAGCTAAAATATTAGCTCCTTGCCCTTTTCCCCCTATAAACTTCAATTTTTTAAAGATTAAATTTAGTTTTAGCCAAAACAGTTTGTAATAAAATGTCATAAGGATGTAACTAAAAAACTATTGAGTATGATGCCAATATGGACAATTGAGTTATATTTTTAAAATTAGTATATTTTAGTTTTTAGGTTTTTTTTAAGGTTATTTAATATTTATAACCTTAATTAGTTTTTTTGGTCATTTTGGAACACTTCCAATGATTTTTTAAAAAATATTTAGAATTGCTAGTTAACTATCAATTCACACTAGTTCACTATAGTTTACTTCAATGTAATCTAGTTCAATATTTGAGTACTTCATAGAATCTAAATCATTATCCACTCATTTTCAAAGATGAATCACATGATTTCTTGATTATATGACTTAAATTAAAATTAATTTGAGTTAATTTTCTTTAATTAGCTTAGTTAGTTGACTTGAATGTCTTGTTATTGCATGTTTGACTTTACTATTAAAGAAGGATTCTTGCATGATGTCCAATTTTTTATAATAAGTTAAATTAATTTTATTTATTCTATTTTTAGTTGACTTTTTGTTCACTTAGTGTTATAGGATCTTTATTATCTTTTCTAATTTTAGACTTAATTTATAATACAAGTTATCTTGTAATAAGCTTATTTTAGCTTTCTTTATTAATAATAATTGCACACAAAGTTTGTGTAGTACATTAATTAGAATTGAGTAGGTTTTTTTATATTTTATATATGATTTTATTTTAGGTATAAAATATTTTAGACCATAAAACATATCTTTTCAATTTTGAGGCTATTCAAGACACTTTTGATCAATAATTTTCCTCACAACACAACTAGTTTGACAGTTAGTAATTATGAGATAGTTATTTTGATACATATATTAAATATTAGAGTGAAAAAAATATTATTTACACTCCATAAAATAATTTAAAACTTTTATTTGGTATTATAACCATGTTTAATTAAGGTTCCAAAAGTTTTTTAGGCCATTTTTAGAAGATGCAATGGCTTTAGTGAATTTTGCTTCTATGAATATTCATGTTTTCAAAGGTGAAAACTTTGAGTGTTGGAGAGATTAATTAAAGATAATTATTATGTGGAAAGGAGTTTAGGCTAATTATCTCCATGGGTACACACCACCTAAATATTGGAAAACATTTATACAAGATCAGAGAAGAATAAAAAGGATGAAGAAAAATGAGATGCACAAGCTTTCTTTTATATTCAGAGTGTCATGGACCCAATCATTTATCTAAGAATTATAAGATGAAAAAATATGCATGAGGAATGGAATAACTTGGATAATTAATATAAAGGATATATGAAGGTAAAAAAAATAAAACTCTAAACTCTTAAAATAAATTTTAAGAATTTGAAAATGTTAGATTCTGAAAGAGTTGGAGATTATTGCATAAGGGTAAATGATTTAGTTCATAGAATGAGGGTTTATGGAAAAACTATACAAAATAGTATTATAGTAAGAAATATTTTGAGATATTTAAGATAAATATGGCTACATATTATGATCACTCTTTAAGAGTGTAAATACATGAACACTATAAGTGTACATGAGTTAGTGGGTTCTCTCTTGTCTCACGAGGATAATATGAGATTATATGCAGGATATCTAGAACATGGTATAAAAAAGCACTTGATACCAAGGTAAGAGTTTCAAATACCAAAGAGACAAATAAAATTAGAATCAATCGAGTTTATAAAACTCAAATTCAGAGGAAAATTTTGAAACAAACTTCATAGTTAAGAAAAATAAATATTTTACTTGTAATTACCTGCAAAAAACTAAGATACATGATAAAATTTTGCAAGATACTAGCAACTAAGAATCAAGCCAATCAAGAAAGGGAAAAGAATGATTTTTAAGATGAATATAGTGAGTTAAAAATAGATATTATATTATTGTCTCACATTTTTTGTGAGAATATAGGAAGAAAATATTTTTTTATCTCTTTATTCATGTTGCTCAAATATAATGATAAGTCGCAAAGATAATTTCAGCAAGTTAGATGATTATTTAAAAATACAAGAGAAAATAGAAGATGGAAAGCACATCCAATTTGAAGGAAATATTAGCATGAAAATCACCAAAATCAAAGGTAAGGGTGATATACTTTATCATAAGAGTGTTGATCATATGTTCATAGGTTATAGTGATGAAAGTAAGGCATACAAGTTTTATAATCCTAATAGTAACTCCATAATTATTTATAAAGATTGTAATTTTTTTAAAAATGAGGTGTATGATGATTATGATCATGTAGCCATATAATTAATAATTTACGGTATTCATTCTCTTGAATTTTATTTTTATGGCTTAAAATGTCCTACACAGGTTTCTAGTTCATCAAGAAACTATACTAGCTCTTTGAAAGAGACTAGTCATCCATCTACATCAATGCAAAAGCAATAACAAATGTTTGTTGAATCCTCATATATACAATAAAATTTTGGATCATAATTATGAGAGGAGGATAAAAAATATACAATATCATGAATAAACTTATTTGATGATGCTTATGATGAAAATATTATGTTTGTATAATCACTAGTGACTAGTGAACTCAGAAGTTATGTAGAAGCTGATCAAAAGAAACAATGGGTTGATGCTATGAAATTAGAGATATATTAAATTGAGATGAATGATATATTTAATTTAGTTCAATATATATTGAATAAATATGTCATTGGTACAAATTGGGTCTACAAGACCAAGACTAAAAGCTAAATCTTTAATGGGGTAATTGAAGAAGTATATGTGGGGCAACCACAAGATTTTGAAGTAAAGGGTAAATAATTTTGGGTATATAAGTTGAATAAGAATATTTATGGGATGAATAAAGATCAAATATATTAATACTCAAGAATTTATATCTAGTTATTGGATTAAATCTTTGTAAGAAGTAAAATGAACCAACCCTTTACATACAAACATTGAATTCTAATATTTATATCTATGTAGATGACTTGATATTTACAGATAGCTCTATGGAGAAGTTGAATATATTAAAGGAAGATATTAAATTATATTTTAAGATGAATTATCTTAGACTTATAAATTATTTTCTTGGCATGAAATTTCATCAAAAGAAAGAGAAAGTATTCATTTGTCAAGCCAAGAATGACTAGAACATGCTAAAGAAGTAAAATCTTTAAGATTCAAAGCCTATATACACTCAAATTGAAATTGAAAAAAATATTATTATGGAGGATGAAATTAATTCAGATGATTAAAATACTTTTATAATCATGATGGGAGGTTTGATGTATCTCAACATGACTAGACCTGATATCAATTATGGAGTTTCACTAGTTTCTAGATTTATGGACAAACAGTCACTCAAGTATTTGAAAATAAATAAGATAATTTTTAGATATTTAAGATTTAATTATATTTATGGTATTAATTTTAGATTAAAAATATATTTATGTCTCATTAGATACACATATTCAGATTGGGGAGGATCTCGTGATGAATAAAAGTCAACTTCAGATTATTGCTTCACATTGAGAAGTGAGTTAGTTTCTTGGTCTTCAAAGAAACATGGTAAAATTATTTTATTCTATATTTAAAATAAATATAAAAAACTTACATCAAATTTCAAATAAGTAATATAGTTGATATTTCTAAATAATATTCATGGAAAACTTAACGAGATCATAAGAATCTCACATCTTTGCATCAAAGGGAGGAATGTTGAGTATGATGTCAATATGGGCACTTGAGTTATATTTTTGGAATTAGTATATTTTAGTTTTTAGGTGTTTTATTAATTTATTTAATTTACTTATGACTTTAATTTATTTTTTGGGCATTTTGGGACACTTTCTAATGATTTCATAAAAAAAGGTTAGAACTGTCAATTAACTACCAATTCACTCCAGTTCATTATAGTTCACTTCGATGTACTCTAGTTAAATAATTGAGTACTTAATTGAGTTTAAATAATTATACACTTATTTTCAAAGATTACTCATATGGTTTTTTGATTATATGAATTAAATTAAAGTTAATTTGCTTTAATTAGCTTAGTTAGTTAACTAGGATTTCTAGTTGTTGCATGTTTGACTTTACTATTAAATAAGGCTTCTTGCATGATGTATAAATATTTGTAGTAAGTTAAATTAACTTTATTTATTATATTTTAAGTTTACTTTCATTTCATAATTTTATAATAGTTTTTTATTATCTTTTTAATTTTAGACTTAACTTGTAATGCAAGTTATCTTGTAATAAGTTTATTTTTGATTTCTTTATTAATAAAAATTACACACAAAGGTTGTGTAGTATATTAATTATAATTGAGTAGATTCTTGTATGTTTTATCTCTAATAATTTCAGGCATACAATATTTTAGACCAACAAGCATATCTTTTCAAGTATAAAACTATTCAGGACATTATTTGATCAATAATTTCACTCACACCACAACTAGTTTGATAGCTAGTAATTCTTGGAAAGTTTTCATCACTTAAATATTAGAGTGAAACATATATTATTTAGACTCCATCCAATCATTCAAAACCTTTAAAAACTAACTGCTTATTATAAAAAATTTATTTGATTTGGGATTATTAATTTTGTCTTTCTTTAGCCATAAATTTTCCATGCCCTCTAAGGAAATTGATTGTTCTAACCACAACATATTCCCACCATAGAATCCAACCTAATGATGATGTTGTCTGAGGTTGAATATCCAAAAAAACATTATACATAATGTGATTCAAATAAGAAAAGTGGGACACCCTCAAATTGAAGGGGATTTGATTTCGAGGGGGAGAAGAGGGATCCAAGTTAAGGGGAGAAGAGTGATCTAAGTTAAAGGAAAAAATAATTGAAATATGATAAAAAAGCAAATCCATTGAGAGTGAGTACTGGAGGAGAAGAAAGTATATATTTAATAAAGGAAAAACCTAAAATCTATGAAGTATACCAAATTTCCTTTGGAAAACTGTGTGGTTATTAGACCATGAGAACCATTGGACAATGTTTTAGGTTGAACATCTAAAGAGTGGATCAAAGACTCCCAAGGAACTATGAAAGTGAATCCATATAAAAAAACTCCTCCATTGAGATAGGTGATGGGTGAGACTAATTATGATCCCTCTTATGTTCAACCATATTGAAATCACCCCTTGATATCCACTCTGCATGAGGGAGATTTGAACTCATCCAATTCTAAAGAATAATTCATTTAACTATGTTGTTTAGAGCATTTATTGTGTAGAACCCAAGAGTCATTTTAATAATATAGATTTTGGTCCAAACACATCTTTTACCAAGGTCTTCACTAGAGGAAATAACCTTATTAGAGAGAAGGGGCGATAGAAACATAAATCCTCCTCATTGTCTGTAAGCATGGGAGGTACAATAAGGTCATAAATATTTATTAATACAATCTAAGTTGAGCATTAGAGTAGATCCACCAACTTTAACCTCTTATATATATATATATACATATACACATATATATATACACATATACATATATATATATATATACATATACATACATATATATATATATATACATATATATATATATATATATATATATATACATATATATATATATATATACATACATACATATATATATATATATATATACATACATATATACATACATACATACATACATACACACACACACACACATACAAACACACACACACACACACACACACACACACACACACACACACACACACACACACACACACACACACACACACACACACACACACACACACACACACACATATCATAGGGATGATCTCATAACAATTTTTTGATATGGAATTTTTGATTAGGGAGGGTGAGCCCTTGATCATTCCATGAGAATAGAATAAGTTCCACTGAACACCATTGGAAATAGGTTGCTCAACCTAATTTTTAGAAAGTAAGGATAAAGGATTGGAAAAATTACAAAGGGTTTTGGCAATAAAAGGCAATGATATGGTACTGGTAGTGTATGGTTGGGAGGCCACTTTAGGGGTATGGTTAGTGATAAGTCCATTTCAATACACATTCTAGTATGATTTATGAGGCCAAATAATTTCTCTCTCTCATTTTTGCACCAAATAATTTTGCCTAGTTGATTGGCCAATTCATATAGAAATGATATAACTGTAAGGTTGATAAAAAGGAATTGAATCCACGTGGGGTATTATGAATGAGAAGACCCTTTAGGGTGAAAATTGAGATTCCAACCCTGAAAATAGCTTACTTAGCCATAAATGACCCATGTGACATATTGGAGATCCACCTGGGTAAAATTAGAGGTGGAAAAGAGGACAAAGACATACCCCCTACCAAAGTTAGGGAAATTTAGAAACCGTAGAACCACTCTCTCAAAGCCAACCTCTAATGCACCCAACAATGAGGTCAATAATTATGAAGGTAACGCCCCTGAATTAAAAGATAATTAAAATATATTTACATTTTTCTAAAAAGTGGCCAATCTAGTAGTGTGTTAATGTCAATCATAAGATACATACACCAGAGTCAATTTTTTTTATTAATAAGATAAATTATAAAAAAATTAGATTATAAATAAAGTCAATATTTATGTTAGATTTTTGTTATTTACTCTACATGAATTACACCACTTAGGCGATGATATTCTAATATGTATCGCTAGAATCTAGGGCATTACCTTAAATGGGGAGCTTAGGGGGTCTGCAATTAAGGTTGTATAGTTGTGAACCCTTGAGAATTTTCTTAGAATAAATGCATGCTTTAGTCAGCCTATGGGTGTTTTTACCTATAATAACATATGGGTAATTTCTCAGCTGATTGTTTTATACCAATTGTATTATAATGTTGCTCAGACAATTTCCTATTGATGTTCCTACAAATAATTACACATGCACTCATGTAAAGTATAACTTATAAGTACAATAGTACATTGTAAACATTTGAGTTAATATAATAGATAAGAAGGTTCTTATGTTGGATTTTTCTTGAAAGTGTTTTACTAGATGAAAATATTATGTATCATGTGTGTGTACCATTTTTATTTATGTTGTATATTTATATTTTATAAGCATTATTTCTCATGCATTAAATTATTAGTATATTTTCTCTTCATTTGGTATCAGATCTAGGGTTAAGCTTTATTTGAAGAGCTAGGGCATCTTGACCCTATGATAAATATTTTATAGATTGGGAGATGTGAATGTGAGAATATTTGTGTTAAGGAAGATGATGGGAAACACAAGGATGTAGATCAAAAAATTTAATGGCCAACATTTAGAGTTATGGAAGATCAATATGGAAGATATTTTTGTACACACAAATTAGTGGGTTTTTATGTCATTAATTGCACTGATGGGTTTGAAGTAATAAGATTGGGATAAGATGGATCAAAAGGTGAAGAGTTCAATTAAACTATGTATTTCAAATTCAATGTTTTTGAATGTATCTAGAGAAAAACTACTAGTTAATTTGGGATAAGTTAGGAACTTTATGTCAGAAAAAGTCTCTTGTGAACAAGTTATTTTTTAAATAAGTTGTATTCCCAAAGGATGAATGAAAATAACTCTCTAATATAGCATCTAAAAATGTTTAACATCATGGTATCTCAGTTGTTTTTACTTGAGATTATAATGAAAGAATAAAAAACATGTATTACTCTACCATGTTCTTTTTTTTATACATGTGATAACCTTGTTATGGCCATTAGTATGACCAAAACTACATTAAATATTAAGGATGTAGTCACAAATTTGTTATTATAATAAATGAGATTAAAATCCATGGAGAATTATAAAACAAATGATCCCTTATTTGTGAGAGGTATTTTCTAGGAGAGAAATAAAAATAAGTCAAAGAGCAAATAATTAGAGTCTAGAGGTAAATCTAAGACTGTAGTAAAAAATCAAAGGAAATTCTAGAATTGTGTTAAAATTGGGAATTTTAAGAAGTACCACAAACCTAAAAATATTAAAAGGGGTAAGTAATTTGGTGATGCCTCTTTTTCTAAAATAAAGACCTCTAGTGAAGAATCGAGAGATTTATTCTTGGCAAATTCAAGTACACATGCATGCCATAATATATACTTGATTGACTTGAGTGCCTCATTTCATATGTGGACATAGGGAGTGGCTCTATAAATATGAAAATAACAATGGAGGTGATGTATACTTAGGATACAAATAGACATATAAGATCATAGGTTGAGGAACAATCATGTTGATGCTTACATATTGAAGGATTAAAACCCTCCTTGGTGTTTTTCATATTCTATATTTGGATATAAATTTCATTTATATAAGTAATAATACTGACATGGGTGTGTAGGTAGTATTTAATAAGGATAAATACAAGATGGCTCATAGAGAAATGTTATTGGGAATATGAGTCCACATAATAACATTATTCAAGCTTGAGTCAATAAAAGTAAGTGATGTGTAATAGCTATGTTGTTCCTAAGGTTAAAAGTGAATTAGATCAAACTATTAAACTACCTAAAAAATACAATTCTTTGGCATAAGAGGATGGGACATATTGGAGATAAATACATTTAACCATTTAAAACTAAAGGTAGAATTGAAGGATTTTTTTAATCATCCTTAAGCTTTTTATTTTTTTGAACATTTTGTATTTGACAAGCAAATTTGAGTAAAGTTTCCCAACAGTGTTACAAGAGTAGATTGGATTTTGAATTTAATATATAGTGGTGTGTTTGGACTTGTGAAGGTTATATCACTAGGAAAATATCTATATTATGTTACTTTTATAAAAAAAAATCAAGGAAGATCCAAATATTTTTTATCTAGAATAAATCTAATGTTTTAATTAATTTCAAGGAGTTAAATGATCTTGTATAAAATCATATGAATAAGAATATAAATGCCTTAAGAAGTGATAATGGCATAGAGTATTAATACAATGCATTTTATTAGTTCTATAATCATTATGGAATATTATGATAAAAGATGAATCAATATACACTAAAACATAATGAATAGGACTCTGAAGGATAAGGAAAGAATTATGCTCAATGATAAGGCTTAGAAAGGAAATTTTGGGAAAAATTATTCAAAACCTCAAGTTACCTGATCAATATATCACCTACATCAACCCTTTTCAATAAATATCCACATTAAGCATGTACTGGTAAGAAAATCTCTCTCCAGAATTTTAGGATTTTTTATTGTGATGTTTATATGCAAATTCTAAATGGAAAAAGAACTAAGCTAGATTATAGATAAGCTAAGTGCATATTTATTGGATATAACAATGTTGTAAAATGATATAATATTTGGAATTCAAAAGCAAAGAAGACTATTTATAGTCATATAAGAATCATTAGAGAGATTAATGGGTTCCAAAACTATAAGGACAACTAAAGGAAGATTTAGAAAAGGTGCATGTGGAATTAGAAGAGGGATAACACATTCCTAAATTTAAATAAACTAAAGAAGATGAACTAGAAAGGGTGTTGCTTGAGGAAAATTTAGATGAAGCAAAGAATGATGAATCCAAAGAGGAAAAATATCAAACACCTATCTTGAGAAGATCAAATCGAATTAGAAGGAATGTGAAAAGGTATAGTCTACTTAATTTCTATTCTACATTTGTTTTATCAATGCTATTCATTAGTTATGAAGATCATAAGACTAAGGAGGCCCTTGATTCAAAAGAAAATAATTTAAGGAATAAGGCCATGGATGAAGAAATGTATTCCTTGGATGAAATTTTGACATGGGACTTAGTGAAATTGATTACTAATAGATACCCTATTCGTTGCAAATAAGTGTTAAAGATGAATTATAAAGCAAAAATAAAATGTATAAAGTATAAAAATCACCTAGTAAATAATGTATTTTATCAGGTGGATGGAATTTAATTTGATGATGTTTTTAATCTTATGCAAAATTATCTTCTATTAGATTTATTTTGGATATTGTTGCTTTTTTTAAGCTTGGAGTAGAGAATTTATATGTGAAAATAATATTTATCCATGGTGAGCATGAGGAAGATATTTACATGGTGTAGCCATAAATTTTTAAGGCTAACTAAAATGAGGACTTGGAATGTAGGTTGAAAATTTTACTTTATGGCTTGAAGCAATCAATAAGGATATGAAATCATAAGTTTGATAATTTTGTGTTAGGGTGGGTTTGTATGAAGTTGTAGACACTAAAATATGATATTAGACACTTGGAAATGTCAACCTTGACCTAAATTTATCATAATGACTATTTTTTGCCTTTCTCACATCCACATGATTCTCTATGAGTTTTACCCTCCCAATTTGTTTTCAATCACCCACATGAACTTCTCAGTCTATGTCAAACCAGGTAAATGTATTTCTTATAATAATCTAGATCATTATATTTACATTCCTATCTCTTGGACATAAAAATTAATCTCAAATAGTTTCATTGATAGCATTTTCCTCAGGTTGAAATTATTGTCCCTCACCCAATAATGAATATTTTTCAAATATAATGAATTCTTATGGGTTTCCCCATTAACATAGTATGTTGGTAGCATGATAAATAACCCAAATTTAATCATATAAATACAAATAAAGGTCAAGCTTATCATCTCATCTAACTCTCTTTTCGTACACATTTATACACTATTGCACATTGAACAAAACTACCATATTCTTCCCAATTTTAAAACTAGTCATTAGGAGTAGTCATCAACCAAGTCTAAACTACACTAAACTAAGACAAGAGTGAACATTGTCAAGTTTATAAAACTTGATCATTAGGTGCATTCATGAAAATGAGTATAATTTCTCACTCACACTATTGGTAATAACTAAATGTGGCTTGAATTTCCTTTTTAGAGTATTGGATATGTATGTAGTCTTTAGTCATCAATTGGGATGATTGAGGTTAACTCAACCCATTACACTTCCAAAGTTTTGAAAGTTTCTACCCCTAAAAAGTGGACCTAGGGTTTTTAGGAGAATGAAATTGATTTTAGAGTTATGCATAAGTCATGCATCAGGATCACACACATAGCTATTACATGTAAATACAACAAACTATAAATTTATAGAGCCTCAAAATAATCTAAGTTAATAATGTCTACCTATATTAAATTCCATCCATAGATTAGATCCACCTTGATGTTAGTGACCCTGTGTGAAAAGATAGTCAATTGTAGATTTGAGCAAATTGTAGGCCTACATCTAATCCCTTTCCATTGTTAAAATTCAATCACAATAAATTAGTGACAAAGCTAATAACCTTGATATATTTAGTATTTTATATATTTAACACATGCTATTATCAAATCAATTTCAATACTTTACATTCATATTCATGTGTAATTGTCATATCTTATACTATGAATTATACACAGTTTTTTATCTTGATTAGGGTTAGCATTAATCCAAATTAAAGTAAAACATATTGGTGAACATGTATATTGATTGAACATTGAAAAATCCTAGGTTTCCTTTGAGTTATTTTCTATAGGGATTTTAGATTTTAGCTTTAGGGTTTGATTTTTAGACTTGATTCCTAATTATTTGCATCTTCATAGGTGAAAATTGATGATTTATCCCTTTTGACCTAGGGTTTCATGCATATCCACCTATTAGGGCTTACGTTATTAGGTTTATTCATTGATTGGATGATATTTGGATCAAAACATATCAAAATTTCAAACATTCCAAGATTTTTTATACTTGTATTGAGTGGATGGAAAACCCTTTTTTGTTCACCAAAATCCTATATGGATTTTATTAAATTTGAAATTTACTATTTTTATAAATTTCTACCTAAAGGGTGAATGGTGTACCTATTTTAAAATTAATTTATGGTTTTAATTTTTATACTTATTTTTATCAAAAATATTTTTTATTTAAAAAATTCCTTATGGATTACTTTTCATGATTAATTCTTTATTCTAGACATTATATGGTGGATATCATGGATATTAATAGTGTATACCTATAAGAAATTATTCTTATAATTACATATTGTTAGATTGAAATATGCATTATTTTTCATAATGACATAATTAAGAAAATCAAATATATGTGCAATAAAAATAAAGCTTAAATCAATAATGACCCATCCTTAACCTTCCTTAATTCACATTATTGTAATGTTCAATTCACATTGCCTCATATCACCAATAGGTGTCAAAGGGCATGTGTTATTCCTTTTATTCCTCCTCTCCATAAACATCCAAATTATATCAGCTACCAACCCACCCCCATTATTAGCCTAAAGCTTATATTTTTACATGTGATCCATGTTGTCACTACTAGGAGAGACATGGTATCCCATAAAAAAGATAGTCAACATGCTTATCTTCAACCCCCTCCACCTCTCACAAGGCAAGTTTATCAATCCAAAGGGTATGAAATAATTAGTCAACTAAATAATACCCATGATAATATTTCTATTCTTGAATTATTGAAGTAATCAATTATATATAAGGACATATTGTATGATGCATTGTGTGAGATAACTATCCCTATTACTACATAGGATTTTATCATGAATTATTTAAAGGATGTAGAAAAATTTATTACTGTTGAGAAAAAATAATTACCTATTAATTACATTAAATATTAAAGTATCCTATTATGCATCCAAGTGCAAGTGCAAAGTGAAGTATTCAAACATGTGTTGGTAGATAATTGTTCTAGATTGAAAATTTGCACCAACACTTTATTGCAACAATTGGGTATAGCAAGGATAGTGTCAAAAAATCAAATCAAATCATAAAATAGTTGATGACATTCCATGCCAAGTCCTTGGGATAACATCATTAAATTTATAAGTAGGACCCAATATGGTGCCTACCATAGTTCAAGTCATGTTTAATCATCTACATTATAACCTATATTTGGGATGACCTTAGATACATGCAATGGAGCTAGTACAATCTAAATTACATAGGTGTATCAAATTATTCAAGATGGCTACTCATATTCACTACCCTCAAATGATGCACCTTTTATATATTTCATAATAACATAATATAATAATGGGACTCTTTCACAATTGGATTTTATGTGATACTCTATAATGCCTCAATAATAACCCATCCCACCATAACATATGCATACACATGAGGTGGGTGAATAAATAAAAGGAAATAAAAAGTAACTAGATATGAAATTTAATGACTATACTAAGAAAACACCATAAGTTACTATAGAGAAAAAAGAAACAGTTCCAAATCTTCTTCTTTTGGTCAATTCAAAAGATCAAAATTTCATAGTCACAATTGGTATGATAGTGATGTTGATAATGATATGAAAGATATAACAAATGATCATTTTCACAAGCTAAATTTCAATCTTGTTAATCTAGATGAATTCTTATCTCATAATATGTCTACACCTATTTTGTCTAGGAGAGTATCAAGATAATTCATATGCAAAGAGCATTAATAATTCAAAAGTTCCCACTCCAAAGCAATCCAATACTAACAAAGGTAAAACAATAATTAAAAATAATGAAACATAATCAAAATACAAACAAATATTGCATTACTAACTCACAACAATAAAAACATCAAATTCAAGTTTGATGTCTATGGGTTGCATCACTCGAAGATAAAATTTTACAAGTTCACAATCTTGAGCTTGCAAATGTCAATTACACATTTGCATCTTCATTAAATATAATTGTGCCTCAAACTATTTCATTTCAAATATGGATTAAAAATGGAATATTTATACAATCACTAGTTCAAATAGTTTGCACAAAGACAATAAGAATCAATAGAATTTCTAAGAGATGTGCTTCGAAACAAGTTAATCACTTTGTCTTCAGCATGTTATATAAATAAAACTAGATATTATTGTGCTTATCATAGAGTGCATGGATATAATACAAATAATTATTGGGTATTACAACAAAAAATTTAAAATCAAGACATGATTATAGTAGGCCAATCACCAACTAATCATAATACAAATAAGGACATTATAGTTTCCCAATGAATAAAATTTATATTGATTGATCCAGGACCTTACCTAGCAAACATATTTGATTGTCTCCTTAACTAGCATACATATTTGTTCACAATATTCCAAAAATAGAAAAAATTAAAAAATACAATCAAATAATTCAAAAAATGAAAAAATCATGACACGATTATTAGATTACACTATTTACATATGTTATTTATCACATGTTTAGTAGATGACATATTATTTTTCATACACATGCATTTCACAATATATGAGTGTGATGCTAGAAAAATATATCATACATAAACACACAAATTTTGAGATATTCCCCTTGGCCTTATGTATGACATTGCATGCTTATGAGTTAACTAATCTATGATTGTCTATTGAGTTTTTTTCACTTGTTGAGATTATTGAGTTTGTAGTGCCATGATTATTATAACACATATACCTCTTTATGTGTAGTTCCATGATATATACCATTCATTATTCTGTGCCTAATTAATACATATATCTTGACATGAAACTTATATTACTTTCATACATATGTCACATAAATGCTTTGATGATATATACATTACTATGATGACATATTCTATACTTGTTGACATGATTACACATTCATACATGACATGACTTTGTTAAATTTTCTTTGGAGATGAGTGACTTGTAGGATGCATCCCTCACCTCAAAAAGGGGCATGTCATTGGGTTTACCATAGAGATAAAAGCCTCCATGAAAATTAAATTTATATTTTTGGGGATAATATATATTTCATAGATTTAGATTGGTTTAGATACGACACAAATATTTAGACATTGGTATATATTCTAGGGGCATATACACTCAATTTATAGAGACATAAGTTGAAAAATACATATTAAGATATACTTGAGTGTATATGCCATGCAATTTCACAAGGTTTACAAGAAAAAAAAAGTACAAGTTTTCACATACACACATATTTTAAAAATAGATTATTAGATTTAGCATATAAATACATAACATTATATATCATTTAGAAATGATTGAATGAGACATAATACTTGTTCATTCAGATTTACATATTTTATGGTGAGCATTATTTTAGTTGTTTATTTAAAAACATAATTCAATGGCATCAAGAAGTGAGCAACCTTGAATCTATAAGTCTATATTTAGTGGTTAATTCATGTTTTTTAAAGTAATGTACATTGAGATTCAAAAAAAACTAAAAGGTCTTGGGATTATTCATAGTGAACCCATTATATGGTTCCCACCTTACCATCTTGGGGTTTAATATTAAAGATATATTAGTTACTTGAGCTAGTGTGCTTGAAGTTCAATGACATTTAATAACATTGCTCCATACATTCATGAGGGTTAGGTAAATTATCTTCCCAACCCAAGGACTTGTATAATTGTATAAATTATGAGATGATAAATTTAAATTCACTAATGGTTCACCAAGAGGAACCATTCTCCAATGCTTCAAAAATGAAGTATCATCTCTAACAAGTTTCAGGGCAACAACATTTCACCCACATGTATGTATACTTCTTCCTTTCTCTTAAGTTTATAATTGCAATTAAATTTCAAATTTTGGATTTCATATATAAACATTGACTACGACATTTTCATTATAGGTTTTGCTTGGGGTAAGATGCACATTTAGAGTCATCTCCCAAAGAAAAAATTGTTAGGAATATATAACACAAAGCAATATTAATGAAATAAAGATAGAAATAAGATGCAAAAAACATAATACAATAGAGATACATATTTAACGTGGCTCACCCAATATGGGCTATATTCACATAGAAATAACCATTTCTTCTCTTATTCAATCAAAAATTAAGGGATAAACCTGAAATACATCCACTGCATTCTCCTCTTCACTCACACACAGTGCACCATCATGATTACAATGCCATCATATCAAATGAAGGTTATATATTAGGGCAAAAAATGCACCAACATAATTTCTACCATTAGCTTTGTGACCTAATAGTGAACAGTCTAGATTTACTATGAAATTAAAATATTTTACAATGTATTTTTCACAAAAATTTTGCTTTAGGGGTGATGCCATCGAACCCCCATGGAGACCATAATGGGGGGGGAATCCCCCCAACACCCACTCATTGGGAACTAAGAATTATAATACTATCAAGCTCCACCATTCAATAATCTCCCACTTGGAGACTAATTTTTGCAACTCCATCACTATAAATCTTCTTTGGAATTTTCTTTGAAATTTGACCCTAACATGTTTCTCATCTTCCTTGTTATCCCTGAATACTCATTAAATCTAAACAACTCTCTATATTATCCTTTGTGACTACCTTTGTTATCATATATATAGGTTTCTAACTTGTATGGATATTTTCCAACTTTAGTTGACCATCCTCCAAAATTTAATGAATGAAGTGATACCCGAGTTATATATATTTTGTTATTGATTGGAATGATGAGTTCTTTTCTAAATGAATCACACTATATCTGTCACTAGACAACTTTCAATATTCCTACTTCTACCTCAGCTCTTCCATGAATCATTGCATCCATATCATCTCCTTGATTACTTGTATAGTTGTAACATACTTTGCCTCTGTAGTTGACAAAGCAACTATCTTTTGTAATTTTGAAATCCAACTAATTGTTGTGTCACCAATAGTGAATACATAACTTGTGATGCTCTTCCTACCATCTAAATATCTAACCATGTTTGCATCAAAATATCCTTTTAAGGTAACATCTAACCCTTCATATAAAAAATATATATAATTGGTCCCTCTCAATTACTTAGGAATCCACTTGAATGCATCCCAGTGCTCCTTTCTTGGATTAATCATAAACCTGCTGATAAATCCCATTGCATGATCAATGTTTGGTCTCATGCACACCATAACATACATTAAACTTACAAATGTTGAATTATATGACACTTTGGACATGTAATTTGTTTCTTCTTACATTTTAGGACACTTTTCCTTTCTTAATTTTAAGTTCCCTCCCAAAGGTGTACTCACAGTTTTCATCTTGCATATTGAGCCTAACTAACACCTTCTTGAGGTACTCTTCTTGAGACAATGTCAATTTTCTATTTTTCCTATCTCTTGTTATTATCATACCAAGGATTTGATTTTCAACACCCAAATCCTTCATTGCAAATGAATTTTCTATTTTTATTTTGAGCTCATTTATATCTTGCATGTTAGACCCTATAAAAAGCATGTCATCTACATACAATAACAAGACAATATAGATGCTATTATCTAATATCTTAAAATAAATATAGTGGTTAGAATGACATCTACTATAACATTTTTCTATCATAAAAATGTCAAATTTAAAATACCACAGCCTTAAAACTTTTTTAGGCCATAAAAACACTTCTTCAACTTGCACACCATTTTATCCTTACCTTTGACTTCATATCCCTATGGATGATCCATATATATTTCCTCCTCTAGGTAACCATGAAGTAAATAAGACTTCACATCTAATTGTTCAAGGTGAAAATATTCTACTTCTACCAAAATTAAAATAGTTCTTATGGAAGTCATATTAACAACTGGAGAAATATTTCATCAATTTTTATACCTTTCTTTTGTGAAAACCCCTTTACAAAAAGTATGTCCTTATACCTTCTTTTGCCTCCATATTATTCCTTCAGCTTATAAACCCATTTATTCTATAATTCTCTTTAACTTACATGAAATTGAACCAAATCACAAGTTTGGTTATGTACCAAGGATTCCATCTCCTCTTTCATGCCTTACTCCCACTTCTTTTTGGTTTATACATGCATTGATTCTTCATAAATTTTTGGATCACCACCATCAGTCAATAATAAATAATAAAGTGAAGGAGAGTATCATTCAAGGAGTGTACTTACTCTGGTAGATATTTTAACTACACTTTTAAGAGTTTAAGGTACTTTTTGTTGTTGTTGTTTCACATTTTGATTTTCTGGCACTTTTGAAATTTCATTTCTAGTGATTTCATCAAGTACTACATATTTTGTATTTTTGTTTTTTTGTTTCTTTCCTTGAAACTTATCTATGTAAATGACCTTCTCATTAAAGATCACATCTCCACTTCTAATGATTTTGTGATTTTCAAAATCCCATAAATGGTAACCAAAATCATTAACTCCATATCCAATAAAAGTATGTTTCTTGGATTTTGCTTCAAGAATAGTTCTATTTTCTTTATCAATATGGACAAATTCTTCAAAACTGAAAGTATTTGAAAAGGAATAGTCTACCTTTTTACTTATCCATGCTTACTCTAGAATGCTACCATGCAAAGGATTTGAAGGCCCTCTATTTATTAAATAAACAATAATATCTAAAATATTTGCCCAAAATTATAAGGGTGACTTTGCATGTAATCTCATTTTACTTGCATGCTCCATGATTGTCTTATTCATCCTTTCTGACACACCATTTTGTTGTGGTGTTCTTGAAACCATCTTCTCTCTACAAATCCCATGGGATGAACAATAATTATCAAAATCCTTAATATAGTATTCACCTCTATTATATGATCTAACACACTTGAACTTATTTCCTGTCTCGTTATCAACCAAAGATTTCCATTTCTTCAAATTATCAAAACATCAATTTTTTTCATATTAAATAAACCAAGTTTTTCTAGTTTCATCATCAATAAAAGTATCATAATAAGAAGAGACACTGAGAGATAATACCTGAGCCAGTCCCCATACTTCTGTATGCATAATATCTAACTTTTCATCCTTATTTATCTTCCCAACTCTTATAAATTTGACTCTCTTATATTTTACATACACACAATGCTCACATAAATCCAAATCCACATTCTTCAAATCTAGAAACAAATTCTTTGAGTGGAGAATTTGCATCCCCTTCTCACTCATGTGCCCAATTATGTGGTGCCATAGTTTTATATCCACTTCTATATAAGCTAAATCAATAGAAGAGTCAAAATTACCAGTAAATAAATATAATGTACCTACCTTGTATCTTTTTTATATTATCAATGATCCTTTAGTGACCTTCCATGAATTTTTCACAAATATAACTATGTAGCCCTCACTTCCCAACTGCTCTACTGAGATTAGATTTCTTCTAAACTCAGGAACATGCCTCACCTCTTTCAATAATCATTTATTTTCATTATATACTTTTATCTGTATATTACCCTTTCCAAAAAATTTAAAAGGTTCACCATTGCCTAAATAATCCTATCCAAAATCACCTTAAACATTGTCTTGAAAATATTTCCTATGAGGTGTACCATGAAATGAACCCTCTGAATCGAACACCTAAGAATCATTAATATTATCTAATGAAAGGAATAAATCATCTTACAACACATCACTTGCACATTTGCTTCCTAATTTTTATCTTGTTTTCCATCTCCTTATTTTCATTTTCAAAACCAACAATCTTTCTTCATATGTCCTTTCTTCCCATAAATCTAACACATCAACATTCCTCTGTATTTGGATTTGCCCTTATTATACTTCCCATGATTTCAGGCCCTTTCCTTTGTCCATTTGTCTTCCCCTATTCACCATAGTCAAAGCATTACCTAATGTCATATTTCCTCACTAAGAATAACACCAATATCATCATCAAACTTTAAAGTGTTTGAAACAGAGACATAATTACTCACAACCATGACTAAGCCATTTCAGCTTTCTAGAAATGAGTACATAATCAAAATATCCCTAAGCTCATCATCAAATTTTACTCCTAAATAACTTAACTGATTTGTGATAGTGTTAAATTAATTTAAATTATCAACAACAAACCCACCTTCTAACATCTCTATATTAAATAAATGATTATTAAAAAATACCTTGTTGGAGGTTAAGGGTTTTTCATACACTCTATCCAATGCCTTTATCACATCCTCTATTATCTTTTATTTTTAAATATTGAATGCCACTGATGCTTCTAGGCACAATTTTATTGTTCCTAATGCCTTTCTATCAATAACCTCCAATTCTTTGTCCTTCATAGTCAATAGCTTTTTTGTTATTCTTCCTAATGATAGGAAAAGATCCTTATGATATAGATAGTCCTCTATTTTCATCTTCCATAGATATTATTTGTTGGTTGTTGAAATTATCAACCTTAAAATTTACTTCTTCCTCCATTACTCCCACTTGAACCATGAACCCTCTTTTCCTATGAGTTTATTTACCAAATAAACTTTCAATTTTGATACTAGTTACTAGGAATACAAAACATAGAGAAATATTAATGAAATAAATATGGAAATAAAATCTATAAAACATAATATAAGAGAGACACAAATTTAATGTGGTTCACTCAATATGGGCTACGTCCACACAAAAATAATTGGTTCTCTTATTCAATCCAACAAATAAAGGGATAAACCTACAATACATCAACTACAATCTCCTATTCACTCACACAAAGTGTGCCTCCATGATTACAATGATCTCATATCAAATAAGGGTTAAATATTAGGGAAAAAATTCACTAATATAATTTCTACCATTATATCTTTGACCTAATAGTGAACACTTTAGATTTACTATGAAATTACAATATTTTACAATGTATTTTTCACAAGATTTTCACTTTGATGGTGTTGACCTCAAACCCCCATTGAAACCATAGTGGGGGGGAGGGGGGAGGTAATCCCCCCCAAACCTCCTATATAAAACTAGGCATTCTAATAAGATCAAGCTTCACCATCCAATAAAAGTGTGTTGTACACACTCCAACATATTTTACTCTTTTATTCTTGTATTTTTATTACATTTCAACTTACTAGAATAAAAGGGAAATTTTTATAGACACTAAAATATAGAATTATAAACCTATAAATGTAAATCTTGACCTACATATATCCTACATTAATTGTACATCTCCAAATGACTCTTATTCACCTTTTCTTACATCCACATACTTCACCATGAGTTTGATCCTCCTTTTTTTTGTTAGTCACCTATAATAACCTCTTATAATGTGTAAAAACATATAAATATCTTACTTAGATATATCCAAATCATCATATTTTCATTCATTCCTCTTGGACATAAACTTTAGGGTCAAACCTTTCATTGACAAAACTATCATGAGGTTGACGGTATTGTCCCTCACCTAACAAAAGATATTTTAAAAATATAATCAGTTCTTATGCGTTGAACCATTCATTTAGCATGTTAGTGGCATGATAAATTACCCAAATAGACTCATATAAATAAAAATAAAGGTCAAGCTTATTATCTCATCTATCACTCATTTGGTACATAATCAAAATAACCCAAATTTTTCTAATTTGTAAATTAGTCACTTGAAGCACCCATCAACCAAGTTTGAAGTGCATTAAGCCAAGTTAAAAGAAAACATTTTCAAGTGTCAAAAGTTATATCACTAATACATTCATATAAAAAAGGAACACAATTCCACATTCACACTAAGGGGAAGAACTACACATGGCTTGAATTCCCACTTTAAAGTATTAGATACGTAGGCAACATTCATCATCAACATGGGTGATTGGGGTTAGCTCAACATATTACACTTCCTAAAAATTTACAAGTTTCTAACCTTCACAAGAAAACCTAGGGTATATAGGAGAAAGATATTGATTTATAAAGTTTCACACACAGTCATGCATTAAGATCATCCATATAAAGGTATCACATACATGCACAATGGATTGTATGGTCATAGAGCTTAAAAACAACCTAGGATAATCATAGTTAATTAGTGAACCAAAAAAGCTATGTACCTTGATATCTTTACTATTTTTAATATTTATGACATGCCATTGTCAAATTAATTTCAATACTTTACATTTAAATTCAAGCTTAATTATCATATCTTATAATTTAGATTATATACATAATTTTTTATCTTAATTAGCATTATCATTTATCCAAATTAGGTCAAAGAGAAGCAAAGATGATTATTATATATTTGAAAAAGGTGGGTGATAAATTATTTGTTGTTATTTTGCATGTAAAGGAAATGTTGTTAATTATTCACAATAAATAAATGATCAAGTGGGTTAAATCTCAGTTTTCATCTCAATTTGATATGAAGGATATAAATGTAAAATTCATTTTGGGCACAAAAATTAAAAGGTATCAACCAAACATGAAATTATGGTTGAAACAAAGGAAATATGTTGAGATTATATTGCAAAGGACTTGAATGCATGAATGTAAACATGTGAGTCCTCCTTTTCCTATTGGTAAAAAATTATCAGTTGAATGGTGACCCAAGACATAAGAAGAGATTGAGTAAATGTCTTAGGTTCCTTATGTAAGTGATGTTGGAATCCTAATGTATGTTATGGTGTGTACTATACATGGCATTACCCATGAAATGGAAGTTGTGATCATATACATGTTCAACCCAGGAAAAGAACATTGGAATGTTATGAAGAGAATCTTAAAATAAATAGATTGCACGTTATACTATGTAATATGATACCAAGGAACACTTGAGTAGAATTAAAAAGTATATGTATAAATATTTGTTGATATGAATGGATTAGAGATCTCAATTATCTAATATCTGCAAGTGGTTATGTATTTAACCTCATTGGTGGAGTATTCTACTTGATACGTAAGACACAGGTAATAGTTGCATTATAAACTAAAAAATCCAAGTACATGGTGGCCACTCAAGTAAGTAAAAAAGTAGTATGGTTACAAAGATTACGTTAAAATATTGGTTTCATATAGAAAGTAGTGAGGATAGATTGTGATAATCAAAATATAATATATTTGGTGAAGAACCATGCTTATCATTCTTGGTCAAATAATATTGATGTGCAATACCATTTTGTTAGATACATGGTTGAAAATGAGAATGTGTTTTTGGAAAAGGTTGATAATCTCAAGAATGATGTTGATTTATTGTACAAGGTTATGAGTGCCACAAAGTTTTCTTGGTGTGTAAGATCAATGGGTATGGCTTTCATTAACTATTAAAAGTGTGTAGCTATGATTTCATATGCAAAGTGGCCAATAAGTGGAAGAATGTTATATATTTATAGTATTTTTTGCATGATTTACATCTCTTAGGTAATATATACCCTAACATGTATAGATTGTGTGCATAATATTAATGGGCATGGCTTCTATTATTTTTTGAAAGTATGTAGCTATGTATCCATATTCAAGGTGGTCAATAAGTGGGAGAACATTATATATTTTTAGTATAATTTGCATGAATTACACCCTTTAAGTACTATATAGCCTAGCTTGTATAGCTATTATTTAGGGCATCAACTTGTCTAGTGTGTTTGTGGGGGCATGCATCCCTTACTTGTAGGTTCAATGGTGGGATCTCTCAACTTATTTTAAAATGGATGCTTGTTTTGGTAATCCCATGGTATTTTTACCCATAGTAACTTATATTTAGTTTCAAGACTCATGGTTTCCTATTGATATTCATACTAATCCTCAAACATGCATTAGGGTAAAACAAAACTTTGATGTGCATGAGTGTGTCATAAGTGATTGATTTCATGCAATAAAGAAGAAGGTTTTTGTGTTGGGTTTTTTCCCAAAAGGGTTTTCCTAGGTGAAAATATTGTGTATCATGTGTGTGTGCCACTTTTAATTTTTTTATAGCTTTAGATTATGTAAACATGAATTTTCCTTCACTATTTTATCAATCTATTTAATATTTAATTAAGGAGATTAAAAATGTCAATGTATCAAATATCCATAAAATTATACCAAAGACTTACACCCTAAATCATATAAAGTATGACCAACATAAAAATCATAAATAATAGTCAGTTGTTACATAAATTTGGAGTGACATAAACATCAAAAATCTTAATATGCTATTGTATAAGCTCAAATTTTATGGTTTGAGTCCCTTCCTTCGCACCCCATTTTAAGGAAAAAACTATTTGGAAACCAATCCCATATAGTGTCACATATGAATGTTACCTTTGTGTTAAAAACTCCATGCTCAAGTCAAGATTAATTTTATGAAGATCTAACAATGGAATTGAGGAGTAGGAAGTGATGAATGTCCTTAGAAATCAAACATATCCTTGGAAATATTATTAAAATTACAATATTTCTTGTCTTCCTAATTTTACATATTTTTTTATTTTGTTTCCAAAACTTAAGTTGAAGATGGGAAAGATGTTAGAATAAATAATGTACCCAACTTAATCCCCTTTATTTTTAGTGGTACCACAACCATTTCACATACAATTTTGTGAGTAGGAATTGAACCTAGGTTACTCTTTTCATTGATAAATGTATTCATTTAATCATTCCATTATAACTTGGAAATTTTTTATATGCTTTAATTTTTTTAATTATATTATTATTATTATTATTATAATATTAAATTATGGTTGATAAGGAATTATTATAAAATGCATGTTTTGAATGTGGGGCACTTTAATCTAATTATTAGGTGTGATTTTGTATTAAAACATGTGACCATATAATAAGTTATAGCAATTGTGCATATTAACATTAATATTTATATTTCTAAATAGTAGAATTATAATTAGTATTGAAAACAAATTGTGCTACATTGTTATAAATGGAAAATTATTTGGTATTACATGTTGTAAAATCTTTTTCAATTGGAAAGAAGTTAAGGAGTGTGAAAAGATTAAAGACATGGATTATTTTTATATTTATCATTCTCTTTTTAATACTAATATATGTTTAGAGGTTTTTTGTGTGGTTTGTGACTTTGTTTACTTTTTAGACAATTATCAAATAATATGATGAAATGGTAAAAAAATCAATAGATTTTATAATATTTATTATTTTTCTCCTACATAAATAAGAGTTGTGATGTGAATTTAGTACTTGTTGTTTATATTAATATTTAAAGTGAAATAAATTTGAAACGTGTTTAATATAAATTAAAGATGTTATAAATAAGAGTAGCTTTAGTCGTTACAGTTTGTTCATACAATATGCTTTGTATTCTATAAATAAGAATTTATGATCACACTTAATATTATTTATATTTGAAAAAGAATGAACATATAAACTAATAAATCTAAATCTCTCTAGATAATTTAGGATATAAAGATGTTGATGTATGAAGTGTATGAGCACAACCCATACACTACCAATTTACTAGATAGTTTGAAAAGGCAGTGCTTTATGAACCTGCATATCTCAAGAAAAGATATGTAATGTCATCCTAACTATATGGTCTTACTTAACCCAATACCACATACATTGAACAAATTGAGATTTGTAAAAACATAGATTGTTATTGGTGTATGAGTACAACCCTTACATTACCAATTTACTAGCTAGTTTGAAAAGGTAGTGCTTTATGAACTTGCATATCTCTAGAAAATATATGTAATGTCATCCTCATTATAGGGTCTTGATTAACCCAATACCACATACATTAAACTAGTTTATCTTTGTCAAAACCTAGATGGTTATTTTTAATCTGAATTATTGAATTAGGAACATGAATACAAATACTAAACTATTACCAATGTTGTGTCTTCCAAGATTGTAAACCTAAGGTTCCCCCCATCCCACTGAGAAGATGGGATAGGATCCAAAGGTGATGAACATGAAATACCTTCTACATTAATTAAATTACAAGATACTCTTTTTTCATCCATGATATGATTTTCTTGACCATTATTATTATCTACTAAACATTCAACCATGATGCTACTATATAAATACATTTGGTCTGGTTCAAATCTAACTAATACAATTGGATGAGGATTTAAATAATACAACTAGGTGAGGAAGCAACTTGGATCCATGTACAATTTCCATTAATTTTCAACTAGTGTTTGGTTGGAAATAAAATTAGAATAATTAATATCTAAAGTTATTATATAATTACAGATTGGGTGCAAATGCAAATAATCATCCTTGAGAGAATTGTCAAGGATATTCATAGTAATACTTTTTTGATGGATGGACATTTGTGTTTATCAATTACCCTTCATCAATCCTTGAATTCAAATGAATATTGAAACAAAAATTTGGACAATAGACATTTTATCTTCAATGGCATAACCCTGATCATCTACATTCTCAATGTCACTAGCATTGTCAAATGTACACTTATTGACAAAAGAACTACTACTAGCATGGCTACCAATGTTTCAAATATTACAATCTAAACCATTCCCACAAGCTTGATAATGTCGTAAATTAATACAATCCATGAGATTTATTCATTCCCCCTATTAAATATGTGATTCAATCCAATGACAACTTCTAAAGATCCTCTTGTTTCACTCCAACCATATATTCCAAGGAATCAGTTTGGGTGTATCTTTTTACAAAGGTTCCATTTGTAATTTTAGCTTTGACATGACCATGTCTAAAGTTACTCTTGAATTGAATTTGGGGTGGCCCATGACCATCCAAATTCATCTAGAACATAGAGGAAAATATTTTATGAGTATTCACATAAAATTAACATATGTTCCACATCTTTACTATTCATAGCTCACACTAACTTGGCCCTAGTGATCCTATTTTCATTGGTTTAGGTTGAGGCTGAATTATGTATTGCATATCTTGTTAGACAAATGCACTGGGATTTTTTTAGTATAATTTTAACCAAATCTTCTTGCTTGGCTAGTCTAGCCCTGTGATATTGAGATTACATCTTTAATTATACATTCAAATATTATCTATTAATGGATTTTATTGTACATATCACTTGCCTTAGTTGAAATATAATGATTAATATACCACCAAATGAGTTTATACCTTTAATATGCATTATATGAGGACCTATTTTGAATGGAATTTTAATTTTTTTTCCTAGAAAGAGCCACATGATTTTACATATAAAAGGTTATTTTGTTCCACTTTAATTGAATACCCCCATGCATTATATCTAAGAGTGATTTCAAGTGGTTGAGTGAGTATTTGGATATGTTTTTGGTGTATCCTTGGGAAGCTATGATATGTTTCTTATAAATTATAGTAGAAGTTAAAAAATAAACACTAAGATAATAGATAGAGTAAATTTATTACAACCAAAAATATATAATATCCATTATTATTGAATTTGTAGATGTATATTGATAAGGACATGTGGTGGATAGATAATACTAGGCATAAATAAAGAGTAGAAATCCCCAATAATTGGTGAAATGTTTTTATTCAATGCATTTTTAGGGATACCTTTGTAGATACAAAATCTTAATTATATAGTACCTCAATCTTGTATACTTGGAAATTAATTTTCATGGTTGTACCCTTCAATTCTTATAACTTATCACCACCAAAAGGCTCGCATATACTATCTCTTATACCAAATTGATTATCTCTTAGTCTAAAAATTATTATTATAATAACTAAGACTTCTATACTATGCAAAATTTTCTAAACCTGATCATTATCCTTCTCTATAAGTTATGAACATGTACCTATTTTTGGCTTCCTAAACACTTGTGTCCCAGACAAATGCTTACATCAATGCAAGTGTTATGTGTCAAACTAGGTGTCAATTTCCCTAAAGTCATAAAAATTTCAATCATAATGTGTATTTATGGTCATCCTAAGTTATTTAATGTGATAGATTTCTTGAAAGGATTTGTATATATGCATGATCAATCCTCATTCATTCCTCACCTATAAAAGACCTAGCAATTCACAAGACAACTTATCAAAAGCACTCAATCAAGCATTCAAGTGAGTAAATATTCCCTATTATTTCATATTTAAATATCAGTCATAGGGAAAAATCAACAGGAACATCCCATGAGTCATATTTTTCATGTTACAAACTAGGTCACTATATGTACTTGCTTATCACACATTGCATCCTTATGCACACACAAGTCAACATGTAGGGGATAACTATATAAGTCTAAGGCCATATTCATAGTATTGAATATGTAGGAAATTCCCATTGATATAGGGGTCCTTGGTCAACACCATGTGCCCACTAACCTATTTTTCCACAGTCACTCCAAAGGTGAGGAAGCTAGGGTTTGATCAGTTGATAAGGAATGACATCCTATGAGTGAGATTTGAGTACACAAGAGAAAAGGTGATAGAAAAGCTATAAGGTTTTATATGGTCACATATATATCTATTCAATATTTTGTACCTAAAACCTACATTTAACTCAAACACCAATGTTGATGTAACCATCTAGATCTGATACAAGCATCCCATGCCACAGAGTGCAAATTTACAAAATATGATGATTGATCTAAAATCAAGATCTAGTCCACTTTCATCTTGTTTTAGATCATATATATATTTGCATAATAAACTAATTAAGTAATAATTTTTTTAATTCATTAAAATATCAATCAATTATTGTTCTTTCTATTTTTATCATATCTCAACATTTAAATTCATAATATTGTTTATTTGAGTTTACAATTAATTGACCTACTATAGATCTATTTATCACCCCTATGATTGTTCATTTATATATTCTTAACCTTATACTATATTGATCCATATTAATTTAGAGTTAAATATATGGTGAACCTATCTATGTATGCAAACCCTATTTTATCTGAGGGTATTCAACATTTTCAGGTTTTTCATTACTATTTTTTAGTTTTTCTCTATCCTTTGTATACAACCTAAGCATAGCCCTAGATTATTTGGTGTTTCTATCTAACACCTAGATATTCCTCATTGTCTAAATAATATGGCTCAAACCAATGAATAAACCAATCCTATACCTAACAAAGATGTCAATAAGGAAATTAAACCACATACTGAAGAGGTTATCATAAAATATGATTTTGATCACAAAAATAATGAAAATAATGAAAATAAACAAATAAACCAAGAGAAAGTAAAATATCTTTCTATGTTTCTACACCATATCTGATTAAACCTAGATGATCTTGATGAGATCATAAGAACAATATTAGAAATTAAAAAGAAAAAACATAGATGAATAAATAGGTCCATCTATTAATCATGATATTAGAGATACATATCCTTCCCATATACCAATCATGATATTAGATATTTTTAAGAATCCTTAAGGACTATGATATAAGGTGGTTCCATTATTTACCAATCCAATCAATAAAAGCATTAAAATCTATTTAACATCAATTTTTGGCACACTTATTTATCAATGTTACCAAAAAGGTTTCCTATGCCCAAATTACAAAGATCAAACAAGGAACCAATGAAAATATCAATGAATATGTCTTAAGATACAACATAATGTTGGATAAAATGACCAATCTAATGGTAGATAAATAAATTTAAGACATCTTCAAGTAGAGTTTACTTGCCCCATTACCTAAGTCCATTATTTTCATAAAATTTAAATATTTCAATGACATATGCCATATTATTCACAATCATGAAATGAAACTTATTTCATTAAAAAAACTTAAGTATATAGGAAACACACTAACAACATAAAATACCAAGTTTACTATCAAACCAAGTTATAAGGTGAAACCCACAAAACCTAAAAAGAAAACATATATTATAGTTAATGTGATGTCACAACAACATAATTGGCTTTTCTTATCTAATGCACTAAGGAGATAATTTACACACATACCTAATTCTACAGATTCATTACTTCTAAATATTTTGGAGTGTCATCTAATAACTATCCTTCATCTTATAGATGTTAATATGAGTCAACCTCTACTCAATGGATATGATTCAAATGCTTATTATGACTATCACCAAGGCCCTAGGCATTCTATGAATTGGTGTTTTACCTTGAAGCATAAGTTCCAAGACCTTATCGATGACCAAAAAATTACATTTGATGATCCTTCAAAGGGAACAAGTTCACAACCTAGTGATCATCAGAATTAGAAGATATTTAACAATCCTTTATAAAATAATTATATGAAGGATTCAAAAGTAAAAATGGCATATAATGCACATCCTACTCCACCACATTATGGGCCCATCCATTAGATGGGATTATTGGTACTTATACGTGACATACACCTCCTATAGTTTAAATAAATTTTATTACTTTTGATGACAAAGAGATTGTGGATGATGACTCAAGTCTTCATTCATTATTCAATTGATCATACCTTGATCACTAGCATATACAGAGTGTTATGATTGATAATGGTGCAAGTGAGAATGTTTTCACCATGACATTACTTACGTAGTTGGGTTATACACATGATGATTTACATCCTTAAACTAAATCAGTTTGAACATTCAATGGGACCTCACAATAAGTTATTAGTGAGATTGACTTACCTTTACAGGTTGGCCCAACACATGTGGTCACTACATTATCAATTATACCATACATAAGAGTCTTTGATATTTTATTGGAATGACCTTGGATACATACACTACATGTAGTACCTTCTACAATGTATGGGTGTGTTAAATGTATTCATGTGAATAGGGTGATTACAGCTTACAAAATTCTATATGAACATCCACTTGAAAAAAAATTACACCTAGGTAGATAATTATCAAACCTACTAAGGTTAATCCTTCATGAAAGGTTAAGAAATAGATAATACCCTTTCTTAGGTGGCTAATACTTGAGATACCATTACATCAAAGACACATAATGGATTCAACATAATATTTATCTATTACACATCATATTTAGATATCCAGAGCACCTAAACATGTTCCTATTATTGCTACTTCAAAGAAACCACAAAGCATTCAAAAATGGGTTTTATAAACCCCTACTCATTATATTGTCTCTTCATGACCACATAGTCCTATTATACATATGTAGAGCATTACATATCCTATAATGCTAGATATTACACTAATAAATGATCCTTGGTAGTACTACTAGTTTATTACACCAAGTTACAAATGGATAGATACCTATGAGCATCCTTTGGATGATATCATAAAATAGGCCTTTTCTTTCAAATATTCCAAAAATACCAAAACAATTAAAAAATCCAAAAATCCAAAAATATTTTCAACATTTACATATTTTATTATATCTTTAGAATATATGTTGTTAGTTCCACGTTGGTAGATATCATATCATTCCTTTTTATATACATATGTGTCTCATGTATATTTTGAGTGTGATACATGCATACCCAGTCAAATGATCTATGTACTTTTATATTTTAGGCCTTCTCTCTACTCTATCATATGAAAACTACGGGCATATGATTCTTTAATCATGATACACCCATGTTACATTATTCTATGATCATTTTTCATTATCATGTTTGAGCTTATATACATATACATGACTTTATCCATGCCTATATATTTAGCAATGTACTTGATATGTTATGTTCTTAAATTTTTTTGATAGCATATATATCTATGGATGAGTATGATATGTTTATACTAGTATCTTATGTTCTATGCTTTCCTTTTATGCACTTCCTTAAGCGTCTTTCCTTGTTTTCTATTGTTTTACTTGTATGGTCATTTTAATAAACTCCATTGTTTACATCCCCATGCCTTTGTTCACTTAATTTGATGTTTGAATATGTCATTGTTTTCCTTGTGGACATTTGACTAGGTCATGTCCCTTTAGTTGTGTGACAATTAAACATGTCCCTTGTTTGAGGTCTCCTTGGGCCATTATATTTTGATTTGATTTTGAGTGCTATTGTGTGTGTGTTTGATTTCTTGTTGAGAATGTATAGTTACTATGTAATAATTATCATGATCTATATCATGCATCTTAGGCCTTGACATGATCACATTATGTGCCTTCAATGATATATTTAATTAGACATGTTTATTCTATATGTTACATCATATTTTAGCAAATTATATAGTTATCTTATCATTTTAAAGTAAGGTGGCTATCAATTTTTATTTCCCCTCACCTCAAAAAGGGGGTATATCAATGGGGCATGTCATAGAGGCATGACCTCCACATTGTTCATAGTTTTAGATTTAGAGGGGGCATGTTATGCAAACATATTTTCCACACTTATACCAGTTCTTAGTTTTACATTTAGTGGGGGAATGTTATGGAAACATGTTCTCCACACTTATACCAATTCTTAGTTTCAGATTTTAGTGGGGGATTGTCATGGGAATATGTCTTCCACACTTAAAAATCTTAAATTGGCCAAATTACATAGTTATGTGATTTAATACACATTTTTGGAAGCATTATATACATTGGTAACATTGTTATGCCCAAGTTTCAGCTTAAGACATATATCAAGTGCATGTGCTATGGAAAGGGAACCTTAAAAATTATAAAATTAAAATTGGTTTCATATTTCAAATACTTATATGGAGTTTAACATACACTAGGATAAAAATTTATAAAAAGTTATTGAATTAATCTATTGTAGTAGTTGGCTTATTTTTGGAAAGGTTGAGGTGATTAAATCACTCAATATTACCAAGTTTATAGGATGGAGTGATCAAATCATCCACCTTCACTAGATTTATAACATAAGTTGACTTGGATCACTTAAGCTCATCGGGTTATAAGTATGATTGGGTTGCACATTGATTTAACCTTAAATATTTGGTGTAAACTCACATTTTCTCTTAAGTTTGGGGGTAAATCTCCCTACTATATATATATATATATATATATATATATATATATATATATATATATATATATTCACTTGCAATTTTTACATTTGTCTTAATCTTAATTTCAATGATTCACAAGGAAGCATCTCTTGAAATAAAATTTCTAGAAGGTAAGATGGTTACATCGATACACAGGTGTACTCCTAACATTATTTTCTTTACTTTAAGCATTTCAAATTATTTCAATTCCAAATTATATTTATTGATTATATACCATAACATGCTCTTGGTTGCAGGTCAGTTATTAATAAAGCATTCAATTTAGACTCATGGAAAGACAAGGTGTGTTATACACACCCAGGTACATATTTATTTCCTTTAAACTAGAAATTTCATTAATAGATTAAAGGGGGAATTTAGATACTAAATATGAATTATATAGAACACCAATCTTGTATACTTTTCAAGTACTTATCATGTTTGTACCCTTAAATTCCTAGACCTTCTTACTATTAAAAAGCTCACATCTACTATCTATTATACTAAATTACTTATCTCTTAGTCTAAAAACTATAATTCTAATGACTAGGGCTTCTATATTGTGAAAAAATGTCTAAACCTAATAATTATACTTATCTACTAGATTTAGACATGTACCTATTTTCTATTTTTCTAAACACTTGTGTCCCAACTAGACACCTACATTGACACAAGTGTCATGTTCCAAACTAAGTGTCCAATGCCATAAAGTCATCAAATTTATAATTATAATGTGTATTTACGGTCAGCTTAAGTTAGTTAATGAAAGATATTTCTTGAAAGGATTGATATATATGTATAATCAAACCTCATTCATTCCTTACCTAGAAAATATGTAGCAAATCACAAGGAAATTTACCAAAAGCACTCAATCAAGAATTCAAGTGAGTGTGCACCTGAGTTGACCTAATGGTGAAGAACATGTGCTCCTAAAAGGGAGGTCACAAGTTCTAATACTATAAAGGATAGGGTATGCACACCTTTTATGAAAAGTAACCACCTATAATACACTAATTAGATCGGTGTTTAATGTGATGGGGGTCAGCAAGTGGTTTGGAACCTATGTTCAATGTGATAGGGATACTATTCACCACTGGTTTAGGAATTCTAGTTATAAAAATGTCTATACCTAACAATTTTCCCCCATTAATGGGTCAACAATAGCTATAAGAAAAAAAGTAAGAAAGGATATGAGCTCTTGGACTCCTCCACCAACAGGGTGGTTTAAGTTAAACTTTGGTAGGGCCTCTAGAGGAAATTTGGGTGATTTAGGGGTTAGTTGTATTATTCATGATTATAGAGGATCTTTGATTAGGGCAATATCTAGGAAAATTTTAGATAACACCAACAATGAAGTAAAAGATCAAGAACTTGTTAATGGGTTTGAACTTGAAATCTAATGCAATATCGATAAGCTCATCGTTGAAGAGGACTCATAGATTATTATTTTTTCTTTTCAAAAAAGGGCTGCTAATTATTAGAAGCTAGAAAACATTCTATCTAGTGTTTAGGATAGATTGTTTCTTTTTGCCTTTTTGGAATCTAATCATTGCTAATGTGAATCCATTACTGTGGTTGACTTCTTGGCCACTTGTGGCATTAACCAAACTAAAATGAGTTGAGTGGACAATATGCATAAAACCTATGAGAATTTTCTATCCCTTATCTCCATTGACTTGGGATGTTAACTTATATCTTCAATATTTTTTATATTATTTAAAAAAAAAAAAAAACAATTAAAAAAATGGGAAGGTTTGGATTATCAACAATGCCTTTTCTTTAGCTAAAAGATTGCTAATTTTATTGGCATTTTTAATAGATGGGTCAAATTCACTGGTAAATCTTTCACCTTAATCATCCATAATGATTATTTTCATGGCAATGATATTTTCATAAATACAAAGGATGCCTTTTCATTGGCTAGTGTGATGGTAAGCCTATGGTTTATGTGCCTCAAGATGTTTCCATGATGACACTTGATCACTTTTAATGGCTTTGATATGGCTTGATGTCATTAATTTGAATGGTGTTTTTTGTTTTCCTCTAGATTTCCACCTGGATCTCCACCTAGGTTATGGCTTGTTTTCTCATGGTGCTATTAGATTTATCATGGATCATGGAGCTGTAATTATGCTCACCACTCTTATTATTTATGACAAAAGTTCCATTTAGGAGATGTTATTTAAAGGAGGATTATTTGGAGCAAGAATAAAAAATATCTTCTGGGTGCCAATGGAAGAGTTGTTCAAGGCAATTTTGTTAGTGTTGGGAAATGATTATCTAGAATAGGGCATTCACAGTTGTATCAACTTGGAGGTGGATGCCTTATTTGCTTTAGACCTTATGGCATTGATTTTTGACATTGATGTAGTTTTTGATTTGGTGTATTTGTTCATCAAATTAACACATCACATTGGTCTCTTAGAGGACATTGCCAAGAGTGATTTGGTTCCTTACCCAAATTACCATTCACTATCTCAAATAGATTTGGTTTGATCCTAGTGTTAGCCTTTCATGCTTTAGAAACCCATTTTTTACTCCTGGTTAGCTTTGTGGAAGAGCTCCAACAAAAGGTATGTTATTCAAATTCTTTAGAGGGTCACTTTTTAACCCTACTACCCATAACACAAATAAAAAGCCCAATTACAAAAATAATTTAATGGAGGGAAAGTCATCATAATAGAGCAAGGATGGAGGCAGTTAAAAAGTTGACTAAAATGGTGGCTCGTGGCACAGTTACAGCTCCTCACTGGCTTAGGAAATCAAAAAAAGGGTTGTTTCAAAGGTGATGTAGGGTAAATTTGATAACAACAACATAGCTACTTCGGTGGGTGGTTGTAAAGTTTTTTATCAAGAACAAAAGTGCGTGGAAATGGGTGAGGCCTCTACCAAAAAATTCAAGGGTAAGGATTTTTTTTTTGAAGACCCAGATGATATTATTCTACGTTGAGTAAGAGTATGGTTTCTCTATTGCCTAGTTTTTTGGTTGTCCATCTTATGTTGATTGGCCTTAGAGATGTGTTGGGGTTTTTTAAACCCATTTTTTATCAACTATATTTTTTATGTCTATTTTGGTCTCTATTTGGCTTGCCACCTTGTTTCCTATGTTGATCTCTATTAAACCAATAAATAGGTAGATATATTACTCTAAAATTTTTAATTTTTAGATCCTTATAGATGGATTAGTTTTAATGTCAAAATTTAACTCCAAAAATATAATCAACTGAAAAGAATGAAATGCAAGTAATAATGAACATTGCACACAAGTTAATAACATAAGAAATTTCTAAAAAAGGACAACTATCCCTATCTTTTATACATTTGTATCTTGTAACTGACTGATAGATTTCTTTGTCTTTCTATAAAAGGTAGTACTACCATCTTGTAAAAGGGGAGAATTTTGAGCAAATCTATATACTTTAAGCAATTAATACTATCAAGGAATTCTATGAAGATTATCTAAATTTAATGTGTCAATTGTTAATGTGGCTTTCTCTCAATTGTTACTTTTAAAGATTGAATTTTAATGGTTTCATGAACTCTAAACTTGCATATGTGATATAGGGTTGAAGGATCTTGAATTTGCTTCATTTCATTTATTTTATATTTAGATGTGCTAATGCTATTTGAATTTGGTAACAAATCTTTAAAGTAAAATCCAATTCTTACTTATATGATTTCATATTATCCTTAAAAATTTGCCTGATGTATGGTGATATCTGAGCTTATGCTATTTTTCATCATATACTAGTTAAAGATAGGTTTAGTTATAATTGAAACTTTATATTGACATTTTGGTCAAGAATCAACAATCACTTATTCTCTTTTTGCCTTACCCTTCTCTTTTGCTTATTTTTTTAACCATATCACCTTAGTTTAGATTTCATTGTAAAAATCCATTTAGATTAGTTTGTAGTTTAAGTTCTGATCATAACTCACTGGTATTGACATAGATCCTTACAATTTGTAAAGAATTGGACCATGGTGATTCACAATCACTAATCAATATAAAATTTGTGGAACAAATAAACATTGCTTTATCACTATTTCACCATAAGTAACATAAGTTTCCAAAACTTGCTACTCATGCTCTGAATTCCTAAAATTTTAAAATTAGAAGTGTTCTTTGAACACTAAGGACATCCCTATGGTACAAATATAGCCATTAACAAACCTTATATAGAGAGGGGGGTTATGCTAAAGTCTCGATAGAATTGACCCTATATAGAGAGGGGGGTTCAAGCAAAGATCCCCAATAAGACCCAACCCTATATAGAGGGGGGGATACATCTCGATAGACTCAACCGTATATAGAGAGGGGTGGCTACACTCAAGATAAGATAAGATTCACTACACTCAATATAATATCCCCAAATAGCGATATATAGAGAGGGGGTTATGCTCAAGATAAGTCTCGATAGAACTTATATAATAATAATGCTCACAATAAGATAAGGGATACACTCAAGATAATATATATAGGGGCTATGCTTAATATAAGATATATAGGGGGTGGGGGGTATGATCTATCTATATATCCACCCCTCACCGAATTAAATTAAGCCCTATCTATATATTTGGGCAACCCTATATATAGATAGGGCATCCCAATATAGAGTTTTTTTCCCTCTCTCCTCTCTCTTATCTATATATAGGATAGGGGAAACATCAACACCTATCTATAACCTCTATATAGGCCCTATCTATCTATATGATAACCCCACCCCATATAGATATATAGGGAAATTGGGTACCCTATAGATATATATGGGCCCATATCTATCTTTTTATAGGCCAATGACCCCTATATATAGATATGGATCTCTACTAGGCACTACCAACTATATATAGTTTTATTGGCCTATATATAGATATGGGTCCATATCTATAAAGTGGGGCCTCAATAACCAACTACCCCATATAGATATATGGGTCAATCAGGCACTCCCAACATAAACTATCCCCTATATATATATATATATATATATATATATATATATAGGCTAATCCCGATTGGGGGATATGTGATATGGCAAACCTTAACTCCCAACTACACTATATATATCTATAAACCAAGCACTAATAACCTATACTCCCAATTACCCCATATAGATATATAGTGAAACCAAGTACCCTATATATAGATATGGACCCCCCTCTCTATATAGGGTTACCTCTAATCCCCACCCAATTCAATGATTATAGATCAATCCACCCCCCACCCATCTATATTGGAGGACCATGAACAAATCTAGAGCACCCCCTCCTTATATATCTTATAGATATGCCCATATATAGAGATAGGGGAGCACTCCCATTCCATAGAATATATCTAGGGTAGAGCTAAGCTAGGATAACAACCAATGGGAGAGGCCTTATATATAGGCCAATGGGATTATATACAGATACAAAGGGAAACACCCTCCCTTCCTCCCCATCTAGATTTCCAAATATAGATTTCTCACCTTGACCTTCTAGTTATAGGATAGGTCTATGACCAAATAGGGATAAGGATAGGGATAGGGAGAGGTTTCTACCTTCTACTCTATAGAATTAGGGTTTCCTAGACTAAACCAAATTTAGATTAATTAGATTCCATATCAGACTCAAGACCCAGCTTGAAATTGGCAGGCATTAACCCAAATCCCCTCCCCATCCCTCCTCTATATAGATTAAATTACATTAGATTAGATACATTGAGCAACTATATTTATATATGGTTTTCTCAATGGGTTGAGACCCCAACCCCCATATATCTATATTGGAGTAGGCCCTATATATATGTGGAATTAGATAGTCTACCCCACCTATCTAGATATATGAGGATTGGGTTGGATCCCTTCTCTTATAAAGATAAATAGATAGGGTGTATCCTGATCATACAAAGCATTGATTCCCCCTATATATAGATATAAAATATATAGAGATATAGATATAGATAAAAATATAATTATAGATATAGATATAGATATGGTTCATGTTAAGCATATGTAAGTGGTCGGGTGCATTAATGCTTCACCAACCTATATATCTATTTGGGTGGGTCTAGTTCAGCTACTCGCTTATGCTTCTAACCCATCATCGATCATCCTTTCTATCAACTATAAACTAAGCCATAGTTGGAAGATAATTATTTTATAATAAATACCTCTTATTGGTAATTAATAAGATGGTGTGTGTGTGTGTGTGTGTGTAGTAAGTCTATTCTAGCCTCTATCATCGAACTGTGTGTTCTGATTGGTGATTGATTTTCTCCATTATTGATTCCTTCAATCAATTTGGTCAAACAATATGAGTGAGTATATAGCCTTATAGATCTATCTAGGGGTCAAGTGGGTCACCCTATAGATCTATCTAAAGATATTTTAGAATGACTCTCCCCTATCTCCCCATATATAAAGAGTGGGGCCCTATATATACTCCCATATCTTATCCTTATCTCCTTATCCCTTATATTTAGAGGGGGATGCCAAAGTCTCTCTCTATATGGGACCGTATATAAAGAGGGGGGCCAAAAAAACTCTATATTTGGGGGGTGGGGCTAATTAAAATCTATATACTATGCTCACCTTATATATCTGATCTAAGCTTCATCATATATATAGGTAGGCAAGTGACAATATTAATCCCATATAACCTATATATCTATTTGGGGGCCAATGTCAATGCCAATCCAATCCAATCCAATCAAATCAAATCCAATAAACTATGTCTTTGTCTCTATCTCTATCTCTATCTCTATCTCTATCTCTATCTCTATCTCTATCTCTATCTCTATCTCTATCTCTATCTCTATCTCTATCTCTATCTCTATCTCTATCTCTATCTCTGTCTCTGTCTCTATCTCTGTCTCTGTCTCTGTCTCTGTCTCTGTCTCTGTCTCTGTCTTTATCTCTGTCTCTGTCTCTGTCTCTATCTCTGTCTCTGTCTCTGTCTCTGTCTCTTTCTCTTTCTCTGTCTCTATCTCTGTCTTTGTCTCTGTCTCTATCTCTATCTCTATTTATTTACTATGGGTATTAGATCTATCTATCTATAGTGGGAATAACCTACCCTCTTCTCTCTAGTCCAGTGATAATAAGCCCATATAACCTATATATCTATTTGGGGGCCAATGAAACTAATCCCCTGTAGATAGATCCATGGCCTCTATATATAGTATATATGGGGTTGAGTTTAGATAACTATATACCGTGGCTTTCACTATGGTCACCCCCACCCCATAGAGAGATTTATTAATTACTATTTATAGGGCCCATATCTAGACTATATATAAGGCCCATATCTATATATAGGGTTAAATCTATATCTATATATATGGGGGGATGTCAATGAAAATATATACTCCCCATATTCATATATAATATATATCATTCCCCATAAACATAGTTAATATATATCATGCCAATTGTAATGAAACTCTATCTCTATCTCTATTTTATATTATGGGGCTGCCTAGAAAATCTAGACCATGCCCCCCACAATATATATTTTAATTGGCACGATATAGATTTTTTTGGCACCCCCACCCCATATATAGATTCTAAATTTAGATTTAATAACTCAAATCTATATTGTGGGGGTCCCAATATTCATAATATATATTGTACCCCCTATTTTGTAGATAATATCTGAACTAACTATAGATTATGGGGGTGCCAATTAAACTATAGACTTGGGGATTATATCTATCTATAGTAGGAACACCCTATAAATCTATATGGGCCATTGTATTATGATGATTATATACATAATATATCTATATCTATTTGGGGTGGGTTGATTCATGGACCTACTCTATTTTGTCTATGTCAAGATAGATAGAGGTGGTGAGTTTATTATCTATAGAATAAATATCTATTTTGTGGTCATACCTGATCTGGGAAATAATTTAGGTGATGGGTCTACCCCAATTGATGACGGAACTTCCAAGAGCCATAACTTTTGCACCGTAGCTCCAATTGACTCACCATTTAAACCATTAGAAAGATAAGAATGAGGATAATGTGGTGAGATGGAATTGAGATTTTATTGATGATGTTTGACCCCTAAAAACCCAATGGAAGTGCCCCAAATTTCAATTTTAGTAGTGCAATCTAAAAATAGTAAGTTTCTAAAAATAGTAGTTCCTCAAATTTTGTATTATTGTAAATCATGGAAGTCAAACCAATTCATCTCCCTCAAGATTAGTGACTTTAAACATCCTCCTCCCACCTTAAAAACATGTATAAATGAATATGTAACCCAAAATGGAAATCAGACATTTCTTTTTAGAGATAAGCATATGTTTAGGTCTACAAATTTGATCAATAAGACATATCTTCTCAGAGATATCATTATTTGAATTGTCTTGTTCTTGTTTCTTGAATTATATTTAAACCAAAGCTTTCAAGTTTTGGATCAGTGGTATCAGATTAGTTTGTCTTTAGAGTGTATGATCCTAAGGATGAGGTCAGATTACAAGAAGCTTGGGTGGAAAATAAAACTAGCAGACTATCCACCTATTCGCTCCAAATGACTTCAAATGGCAAATAACACCGAGACATCTGATCCTTTCAAGGAAATGGTGAATGAAGCCCTCCAATAGTAGCAAGTGAAGATGATACAACAATTCTCTCAAATTCTCCAACAAATATTGATGGGAAATTCTGGGTCCTCATCTGCACCTCAACATCCTTTCAATGCCTCAACACCCTTCAAGGTTCAGGTGAATTTTGATATCCATACATTTGAAGGAAAAATCAATGTTGATGTAGTAGAAAATTAGTTGGATAAATTGTCATCTTATTTTTCTATAAATAAATTCATCGATAAAGAGAAGATCACTTTTGCTCTTTTGAAAGCATCATTGCTTGTCAAAAAATGGTGGGAAGTGTACAAAAAGAGATTTAGTGAAGATTATATTAGCCTTGAGATGGAACCTACTTAGGATGACTTCATAGAAGCTAAAAAGGAAGAATACTACCCCATTAGAGCATATTATAATCTGTATATAGAGTGGTAACAACTTCACCAAGGTAAGGAATAGTCTATTCAAGATTACACTGACATTTTTCATTCTTTATCTACGAGATTAGGCATCCAAGAAAGTGAGAAACACAAGGTTCTCAAATATCATGGTGGACTACAATGGTATATATGGAGAGAAATGAAACTCTTCAATTTAAAAACCCTTGGTAAAGTGTACAAGTTTGTAGTGAAGATTGAGCAAAAGAATGGAAAAATTAATATAAAGAGTCAGCCTTCAAAATGGAAAAGTGACAAAGAAGTTCAAACACGAGGCCAAAATTGGAAGCAAAAGGAAGGAAAGATTGGAAACTGGTGTGATTATCACAAATATGGAACTCACTCTAAAGAAGAATGTCGAGCCATCAAGTCCTTGCTTTCTAAGTCACAATCCTCAACATCCACTACGCTACCTCATACAGACCCTGTAGTTGAAGAGGTTGAAGAAGAGCTTATAGATGCTAAGCCCAAAGCTATTATTTCTTCATCACAGACCCATGAGGAGAGGCTAGATGACAAGGAAAGGTTTTTTCACTCTAAGTTATGGGTGAAAGGTAAGCCTCTACATTTCATTCTTGATAGTGGAAGTCAAAAAAATTTAATCTCTATTAATGTTGTGAAAAGCCTAGATATATCCATGAAGCCTCACCCAAAGCCATACAATATTAGATGGTTGAGTCTAGGGAGAAACCTCTGTGTCACCCACCAATGTCTTCTCTCATATGCAATAAAACATTTCCAAGATGATGTCTTATGTGATGTGGTCAATCTAGATGTTTGTGATGTACTCTTTAGTTAGACATTCATGTATGATCGACATGGCATCTATGAATCAAGAACTCAAAGGATTACTCTCAATATTGAAACATGATTTTATAGGGTAACAGAGGTACCACCTTCTACATCTGTCTCTCTAATTAGTGCTAAGAAATTTATTCTCATGGTGGTCAAGCCATTAGAATCCAAAAGGGCCGATGTTGTATCCCTGACTACATAAAAAACACAACACAACAACAATAACAAATAGATACCAAGCTGAAGAAGTTCATGAACTTTTATTCATAGACTGATCATCACATAGAAATGGTGAACAATTGAGCCCTACACAATTCCATAAATCATAGTCTATTCCAAGTTTGCATCGAGAATCAAATAGAAGTACAACTACCACACTTGATGACAAATCTTAATGTAATGGTGACCATTGCTTCTCAAGGAGGGAGGAATGATCTGAGAAACAATTTAGGGGATAATTTAGGGGATGGGTCTACCCCAATTGATGATGGAACTTCTGGGAGCTATAAATTTTGCACCATAGCTCCAATTGACTCATCATTTGAACTGTTGGAAAGCTAAGAATGAGGAGAACATAGTGAGATGGCATCAAGATTTTTTGGATGAAGTTTGACCCCTAAAAATCCAATGGAAGTGCCCCAAATTTTAATTTTAGTAGTGTAGTCTAAAAATAGCAAGTTTCTAAAAATAGTAATTTCTCAAATTTTGTATTGTTGTAAATCATGGAAGTCAAACCAATTCATATCCCTCAATATTGATGACCTTCCACATCTTCCACCCACCTTCAAAACATGTATAAATGAAGATATAACCAAAAATGGAAATCAGACATCTCTTCTCAGAGATAAGCATATGTTTGGGTCTACAAATTTGATCAATAAGACATCTTTTCTCAGAGATAGCATTATTTGAATTGTCTTGTTCTTATTTCTTGAATTATCTTTCAACCAAAGCTTTTGAGTTTTGTATCAATACCCTATGGATCTATAGGTCCCCATATAGATATATAGGTGACCCCCTACTCATTTTATCTATCATGAGATGGCCCTATCTATCTATCCACCCCGCCCCTTCCCTATAGATCTTATCTTATATATCTAGCCAGAGATGCCATATTGGGCATCGCATCTACTAGATAAGCAATAAGCTGAGGAGGGCATGAACTAGAGGGCTTGGTCTAGATTAGCTTATTTAGGCATCTTGTTACCTATATGATTAATGAGGATCATATATATACATGATATGATAGTCATTGATTAGATTGGTATCGATGGATTCTACCCCGTATAGAGAGTGGCAAGGATGGATTTGGTCTATCTATACTATATATAGATAGGAGGCATCTAGACAAGTCTTTGGTCAATATTTCTCATAGATAAATAGGGGTACCTTGGCAAAAATAGATAGAATATGTCTAGCCATATATCGATAAGGGGTTTATGATTAATGAAAGAGGTGGTGTAGTCATAATGATAATGAAATTAGGAGGTTACGACATAATGGTAGGAAATAACATAAAACCTTTATGTTATTCTAAGGTTAGTTAATTAGGTCTACAACCAATCTTGATTTGATCTTAATGAAATGAAGTTTTCCATATAGTCTATCATGAAAGGGTTAGGCTATATATAGGGTAGGGGATGGAACCTAACCTATTGGTTAAGATAGAGAGGGGTAATCGACTGACTAGAATATGGATCAACCTCTTCAACTACCAAAACAACTATATTATAGTTGGCTTATATAGAGTTTTTTGGGACCTAGAGTGGAGTTATATGACTACTTGATTGACTAAGCATTGGATAAGATAAGGATATTGGATACTGGTCCACCCCCTCCTCTCTATAGTTAGATCTAGATCCGATCAGACCGTTCTCTCTCCCTCTCTCTCTCTCTCTATATATATATATATTGTGTGTGTGTGTGTGCCCTATCTGTCTATCTTCTAGAATAGAGAATAGATTATGGAGATTGTTATGCCAAGGACCCCCAATGTAGAGTTTTTTTTGCCTATATATTATAGACCCCCTTACCCTTTAACTATATGGGATATGAGAGATAGGATAGCTGATCTTGACTATATATAAGGGAATGAAGATTCACACCTGCTTTTATATAGTGTAGTGGCATGACCATATCTATATTCTATGATAAATACTTGATGGATGTTAAGTGGCCTACTCTAAATGATATAGGAGAGAGGATGGCTTGGCACTCCTAGATAGGACTCAACCCCATAGATATAGAGATAGAGATAGATTATATATTCAGTTTAGATATGGGGTGGGGGGCATTCGTCTCTAGATAGATATATAGGCTATAATTTCTATCTATGCTCTCCCCTATCTATATAGATATGGGGTCAGTGCATGCAATATATATATATATATATATATATATATATATATATATATATATATATATATATATATATATATATATAATGCCCCTAAATATATAGATTCCATTAAACTCTATATGGTGGCCTCCCCCTCCATATAGATTTTACCTTATCTTATCCCATATATATAGAGGGGCCCTATCTCCCTATCTAAATGCATTTTTTAGTAGAGTATGTCCACCAATACCATATAGAAATATAGGGTCTATCTACTAATCCATTTTGGTAGAGTCATGACTGGTGTGCTTGGTTCTTAATATTATAACCTTAGTGAGGTAAGTGTCGATAGTACCCCTATAGATTGGATTCTCTAATTTGGAGTTTGAGATAGAGATAGGGCCAGTGGAACCAATCTTATTGATCCAATCCTAATCTATCTCTATATATAAGGAGTGAGTGACTATCCCATTTATGAACTACATGAGAATGGACTTGACCCCACTATATCTATAAGGTGGACTCTCCTAAAAGGGATGAGACTATTCGAGACTAGTCTATCCTATTTATGACTTACATGAGAATGGACTATCCCCACTATATCTATAGGTAGGACTCTCATGGAATGGATGAGACTATCTCATTTATGACTTATATAGTCTCAACAAGAATGGAATCATCTCTCTATCATATAGATAGATATGTTGACTATCCCCTATCCAGATATGGGAGACTCGATTATCCTCATCTCCCATATATAGATAGGGATGTGTCTCTCTATTCAATTTCTATATCTATATATAGGGCCTATATAGATGTAGACTCTATGAGGATTCTATATCTAATCTATATAGCATTCATCCCCATATAGAGTAGAGTCAAGTAGATTTAGGGGTAATCAACCCTTATCTAAACTTAATTAGATATATATATATATATATATATATATATAGACAAGGGGTGGGGATTAAATCTATATATAGGGATATATAGAGGGGATATAGAGGATAGGCCCTATCTCTACTCTAGGATTCCCATGGATAGCCCTATCTCTACTCTAGGATTCTCAGGATAGGCCCTATCTCTACTGTGGGAATCATAAGGCTAGAGATAGATATATAGGGGTAGGGCCTATCTGTACAATGTCTAATCTCAATTTAAGTGCCCATACCCACTTTTATATAGATACCTACTTTGTTATAGATATAGGAAAGATCACCCTCCCCTCATATAAGATCTATTTATAACTCTAACTCATATATATATATATAGGTCCCATTAGCCCTCTATAGAGGAGAGCCAGTACCCTTTACCATACTCTATCTACATACATAACATAAGTGAACCACACTATAGTGTATAGTGATTGATCTTTGAGGCCACCTCTACTTACTAAAAAGTTGAGGGATAACTAAACTAAAGTTGAGGTCCCCTTATCTAGATTATAGGTCGAGGACCACTATCTAATCAATGACCTTGATCTCTCAAGTGATGCCCTAAAAATCCATATATATTTAAAGGGCTGCTAACCTATCTATATATATGAGGGCTCATCTCAACCATTGAGAGAGAACTGAAAAACCTAGATAGGGTTGGGGGGTTATAGTTCACACTCACCCAATGGCCTACTCATACTCTACTATAGATAGGGGATAGGGTTTCAATATATAGATAGGGGATATATTAGATAGATGAGATCTAGGTGCCCCTCCCCCTCTAACATTATGTCTATGGATATTGGCTCTAGATAGTGGTGGGGGGCCTCGATAACCCCCCTCTCTCTAGATGGGTATTAGTTATATATAAGGGGAGGGGAACTCAATCGATAATAATGGATGCGTAATCGACTAAATGATACATAAATGACCCAAATGGAAATAGTTAACAATGCCTATATATATGGGCCTCCTATATATAGATAGAGTATTTTTTATGTCTATGGTGGCATGATTTAGATTCACTATGGATTTATATGGGATAATCTATAGATAGAGATAGAGATAGAGATAGAGATATAGATAGATTTTCATTAGCATTGGCACCCCCACCCCATAGATAGATTCTAGAATTAGATTCTATATTATATTATAGAATGGATATGGTGGCATGGTATAGATTAGAGTTCATATAGAGGGGGGAGGGGTATTCACTATGATCACCCCATATATATCCATATAGAGTTTAATGGTGATTATAGATTTAGATTTAGAATAAAAGTGGGGTTGTCAAATATTAGTCATATAGATGTCCACTATCACTCACTCTAACTATAGACTATGGACTACAGACCATCCTATATACCTATATGGTGCCCCCACCCCAAACACACACACACACACACACACACACATATAATAGTAAATAATTTATTAATTTGTCCAGATGAATGAGACCCACCCATCTATAGAGAGGGATGAACTCGACCAAAAATATCAATTAAAAGCTCACCCATATTTATATGGGGGGTTACAGCCACCTCCTATCCCAAATATGGTTAGTTGATCAAGGGTTTAAGGGTCTATATGTGTGTGTGTGTGTGTGTGTGTGTGTATATATATATATATATATACATATATATATATATATATATATATGTATGTATGTATATGTATAGGCTTCATCAATATGCCCCTTGATCCTAACTATATATAGCTAGCCTATCATATACATATACAGATAAGGGCCTCTCAACCTAAAATAAAGGGATATCTATCTGGCTCTAGAGAGACACACCCCTTGGATATATGGTCCCCCCTATCTATGGCCAATGGATAACTAATCATTGGATGGATGGAAACATGATATTGATTGATTTTGGTTGTATTTGAGTTGTATATCCATATATATAGGGGTAGGGGGAGTGCTGAGTCTTTATATCAAATCAAGTGATGCATACCATAGATAGAAATGGATGATTATCTCAGATTATCAATTGTATAACCAACCTTGCTAATCAACTAGGGCTCAACTAGAGAATAAAATGAGCCCTATTTTATATAGTAGATCAACTCAACTAGAGATCAAATGCCTATCTATCTATATGGGGGTATTTACTCGACTAGGCCCCTATATAGATATGGGCCCTAGTTAGTGGTGGGGGAGATGTTGACTGAATGCTCTAAAGAATGAGAGTTGAAGCCCCCCTCCCCCCAAATATCTAGTTTTTTGGCCCTCCCTTCTCTCCCCTCCCTATATATATTGGATTGGATTGGATCATAGATATGTCCCCATGGACATAGTTCTACTTGGGGTTGTAGTTGGGGTTGGGATCAACTACCTATCTATATATATGGGTGTGTTGGATCAGCTAAAAAACCCTATTTATAGATAACTGATCTTGACTCTATCTATATATAGAGGGGAGGGGGACCCCAAAGAGAATAGATCTCTTTGATCCTATCCCACCATATCATATATATGATCTAATCGATCCCAATGGTTGAGAACCCTATATCTAGTCCTTCTTCAGCTTAGTATAGTATAATAATGTTACCCTATCCTTATCTAAACATTAGCATTGGTAGAGGGGGGCTAGGCCTAAATAGATAGCCCTTGCTAATTCCAATGTTTAAATAGGGGTATGGATATATCTAATATATTAGAATCAGATCTAGAGATTGGCTCAACTCTCAATCAAAATCTCTCGTGCATCATGTCAAAGCTCCCACTCGATAGGATGGGAGGGAAGGGGAGTGGGTGGGGGGTCCCTTCCATTTTTATTTTTTTATCATCACCAGATACATATCCTACCATATACATAACACAATGGGAATACACATAGAGAGATAGGGGCCCTCATCCCTTATCTCTATTTTATTCTTTATCACTCACACCCTAAAAAGATAAGACTCCCATCCCATAGATATAGATAGGGTCACCATAGTTAAATATAGGGTCCCTCCCCCTCCTCAACCCCTACCCTAGGGATAGATATATATAGAGTGGGAGCTCTATCTAGTATATTAGGGGAGTGTCTCATATCTATATAGGGGCCCTCAACCCCCCCAACTCCATTTATCTGTAGAGATCATAGATATGAGTAGGAGGGTGAGCGCTTAAATGAAATCATCCCTATTTATATCTAGACCCCAATTTATAAATTAATCCCATATAGCCTATACATCTATCTGTGCCCCCTCTCAATATAGAATATTATGGGGATTGGATATATATATATATATATATATATGGGCCCACCCTCATCCTATTAGAGCTCTCTTGATATGATGGTCGATTTATCGATAGTGGAGAGTGGAGGCCATTAGGAGAGGGTCCCCAAATATATCTATGGGGCTATTCTAATGGTTGAGATCTAATTGATATACATATATCAGTCATCAGCCCCCACAACATATAGATAGAGATAAAGTCTACCATTCACTGTGGGGCATTGACAAGGTATAAATTAAAGTTAGTTTAGTTTAGTTTATTTTATATAGAAGGGGATGGGAGGGTCCCTATAACTCTATCTAACCCTAATCTAATCTAATCTAATCTAATCTAATCTAATCTAATATAATCTAATCTAGCCTAATCTAATCTAATTTAATCTATATAGAGAGGGGAGAGGGGGGCCAAATAAATAGAGTATTTTTGGCAATCCCATAATGGAAAGTAAAGTGGATTGAATGGGCTAGATTAGATATTTAAGGGGATGGCCAAAGAAACTCTATCTTGGGGTTGGGCGTGGCCTCTCCCTTCTAATTCCATCTAGCCTCTATCTCTATTTGGGGGCCCCACACCCCATATATAAACTAACTAATCTCTCTATGGGGTATTCACTATGGTGAATGCCACTCCCCTTCCCATCTTGATCTAAAATCACATATATACATATAGAGGGTTCCATATATATATATAGGGCTCAAATCTATATTGTTCCCCACCCATCTCTATATAAATAGGGGACTTTATCTCTATATCAGGGATAGGGAGATATGGCCTACCCCTATTATATATGCGATATGACTGCAACTATCTAATCTCAACATATCACATATATAATAGAGTAATGTCCCACTCCCATTCTATATCCATCTATAGATATATCCATATTTCTCTATAGATATATGATCAGGTGGGGATTTCATCTAGAGTCTATTATATTTATATTAGTTACTCTAGAGTCTCGTCTAGTCTAGTACTTTATATAGAGAGGGGTCGAGGTTGTATCACATTAGGATGGGATGGGGAGAGGATCTATAGAGATGAGTCAAGAATCATTATATTATATTCCCATATAGATAGATAAGGACCCTAGAGAATATATAGGTATCTTTCTGGAAACCTCTACCCTAAATCCCCCTCTATACATATGGGACTAGACTCCCCTATCTATATAACTAGGGTATGGTAGTGCCATATAGACTAGACTCCCTTATATATATAATTGGGGTACAGTAGTGACTTATAGACTAGACTCCCTTATCTATATAATTGGGGTATGATAGTTCCATATAGACTAGAATCTATATGGTATGGGGTTAGAGATAAGATATAGAGGGTAAGAGGTCCCAGATCGACATATAGCACTCAAATCTTCCACCACCATACCCTATCTATAAATAGTTAGGGCATGACATAGATCTTATATGCCCCTAAAAAATATATAGTGATCTATCTGGAAATAGTTTCTATATGGTGTCCCCCCTCTTCCTCTCTATATAGATGGGGATGGGATGGGGGGTCTAGGATAGATATATAAGCTAGACCCCTCTCCCAAATATATAGTAGATCTATATAGGGGGATTCTCCTAAATCTATATTTATTTGTCCCCCTTCTCCCTCTCCCTCTCCCTCTCCCTTTCCCTCTTTATATAGATGGGGATGTGGACAGGGATGGTGATTCTAGTGGATTTATAGAGGGGTGCTATCCCAAATCTCTAATTGGCCTTTCTCTCTCCCTCTCCCTTTTTATATATATGGGATGGGGATGAAGATGGGATGGGATGGGGGGGCCTAGGATAAAAATATGGAGTGGCCTCCCCCTCCCCCTCTATATATATCACTATGTCTATGGATATGGCCTCTCCATTATTTTGAGGTCACTCTCATGCCCTACCCTATTGAAAGGGAGAGGTATGTGCTTGAGAAAGAGGACCTATACCTTTCATTTTTCAATATGGAATGGAATAGACCTATCCTCTACCTATCAATAGGGAAGGGAATAGACCATTTCAACCTTTAACTTTCAATAGGAAAGGGAATAGACACTAGACTTTTTCAATAGGGAAATAGGGTAGGGCATAGGGAGTTATAGCCCATGGACATCAACATTATGAAGGGATTAATCCATTTCTTCATTGATATCTCTCCCATGATGACTAGGAACAAATAAATAATAAATTCCACTTCAAATACTAGACCTCAACATCTTGCTACTCATGGTGTTCCACGATCAATATCATAAATGGATGGAGAAGTGGTGGAATGTGCAAAATTACATATTATATTACTCCATAGAGGTATAGAGAAATTGATGGATTAAAAAATGTATCTTTAGGCTCTACCCCATTCTGATCATTTAGAGGGTGATCATGGAGTCACTTAATCAATTTCATTCATTTTGGATATATATATGGTGGCCCTCACCCCCTCATCCTCTATTAAACTAGACTAAACTCTATTTAAATCCCCATATAGATAGTATATAGAGAACTAAATAAACCTTGATAGATATATAGGGCTTGAGGGGGGGCCAACTATATAAGTTATATATATATATATATAGAATATAGAAGCTATATAGTGGAGCTTATATAGCTATTTGGGGCTATCTCATCAGGGCCCTATCTATATATGGCCTTGACCCCAACCTTCCCCTTTCCCCCTTCTATATAGATGGATATGGGCCCTTTATCCTCTATTCCATATAGAGAAAAGTGGGGGTGGGTAGGGGCCCATATATAAATATAGAAGGGGGATCATAAATTTCCCATAGATAGATAGGGCATCAGTCCTTGACCTATCTAAATCCATATATCTATATAGAGGAGGGTCAAGTGCCTTATAGCCACCCCCAAATAGGATATCTAGATATGTAGATGTATATTATTTTTTGCTCCATGTGTGTGTGTGTGTGTGTGTGTGTGTGTGTGTGTGTGTGTGTGTGTGTGTGTGTGTGTATGGGGGTAGGAAAGAGTAAGAGCAGAAATGCCCACCCCCATCCCACCAATATCTAGGGGATATGGGCCCTCTCCCATGGGTCATCCTAGATATGGTTGGGTTTACTATCACTCACCCTAACTATATATATATATATATATATATAACCGACCCTCCCCCTCCCAATAAATATCTCTATATAGGGGTACCATCTAATCTATATAGATATGGGTGTCCTTATATATAGATATATGACTCTCTATTATATTATATATCCACCCTCGACATATATATATATATATATATATATATATATATATATATATATATATATCCCAACACTATCTAGGGGACCCTCTAACCTTTATATAAAGAGATGACCCCCCTCTATAGTGACGGCATGGGCCCTAAATCCCATATAGAGAAAGGGGGTGGGAGGGCAGGTAGTCCCCTACATATAAAATTCCCCATATCATATAGAGATAGGGATTCAAGGATCTCCTCTTTGTTATTTTGAAGAAGACTAAGTCATCACTCACTTGGGAGAGATGTGGCCCCAATATCAAATGTCATGTAAGTAATAGACTTGAATTAAATAAATAGGGGATTCATCAAGTGGGAGAGCCATGTTATGGGTGACCTTATTACAAGGTTCAAAGAGAAAGTGTGCATGTGAATCTATATGATAGTCTGAATGTTAGGGACTCGATTGCCTATATAACTATATGGAGGGGACTATCTATAGTCTATTTGGCATAGATAGTCAACCCACTAGTTAAGTGTATGAATCTCCCAATTGACATAGATAGGGGTCAAGATAAATGAAAATGGCCTTCAGATTTGATCTATAGTTATATCATTGATCCTATCACATTCCTATGATGGCTCAAGAATTTGCTCATTGTTTAGTCATAGAAAAGCCTTTGAATGTGAGGTACCATTATAGTCTCAATATATAAGAATGTCATTTCATAAAATCACTTGAATTTTGAATAATTTACTTGATCTAACCACTCATGCTATGGATGTGGGAGCATTAACCCTATTCTTGTGGGCTTTTAAGGAGTGAGAAATTATTAAATTCTATGAGAGTCCCAAGAGCCAGGATGCATGTTATTTACATACGACCAGGTAGAGTGGTACAAGATCTACCTCTTGGATTATGCCAACATATTTATGACTTTACATGATAATTCACTTCTCATATTGAAAAATTAGAAGAGATGTTAACCAACGACCGTATTTGAAAATAATGATTAGTGGATATTAGTACTATTACTACACAATAGGCCAAGGATTGGGGATTTAGTGGTGTAATGCAAAGAGGTTCAAGTGTATGCTGGGATTTGAGAAAAATTAGTACCTTACAATGCCCATGAATAATTGGATTTTAATGTACTAATGGGTACCAGGGGAGATTGCTATGATCCCTACTATATCTACATCAAAGAGATGTGATAGAGTTTGAGAATGATTATATAATGTCCCAGTCAAATGCCTAGTAACATGGTGAAATATGATGATTGTAAGATATGTACCCCATCATGATGCCAAATGAAGCTTTCCATAAAATCCTTGATCCACCATTTCAAACTCTATATAGAGGGTTTTTCCATACCAACTTATTCTACCTATACTACACTAAGGCTAAAAAAAAGTTGCATTATTTTAAAGAAAAAAAACTAAAATTAATTGACTGAAAGGGAAATAACTAAAAATTAAATGTGATACATACTACAGTCAAATAACTTAAAGGATAATTTGGTGTATTTTTAGTCAGTAATGGGAGCAATCATCCCTATCATCATAGAACAAGATCACCTAGATTTTCCCATTCATAAGGACCTGACTATATGTCTAAAAATCACATGATAGAAGATGTGGTCACCATCATTGGTACTCAATATATTATGTTTGGAGAGGTAGATAGATAGGTAGATGTGATTGCTCACCTTCATTACGATCCAAGAACACCTAATGAGTCAAGGTCATGCATTCATGATTACACCACCATCATGCATCATGTTATGTATATAGTATGGTATGAAATCACCATCACTATAACATCACTGATATAGCCAACCAATAGAGTAAGGCATCACCATCACTATCACCAATATGATATAGTAGATTTCATAGCAATCCCTTATCTATACTTAATCCACTATAGATATATCTATGGTATAATGGTTAATTGGCACCCATATAAATTAATTATGTATAATAAATCTAATTAATAATCTATAGTTAAGTTATATATAAAGGGGGAGGGGGTGAGCATAGAATATACCCCTCAAGCCCTATCTATGTTAGATTAGATCTATATAGGGGGGAGGGGGCCTCTCCCTCTCCCTCTCTATATAGATGGGGATGGGGATTCTACCCCCAATATATAGTTTTTTTTTCCCTCTCTATATATAGGAAACTAACTTAATCCCCATATACCCCATATATATATATTAGCTTAACTCCCATCTATATAGAGAGTAGATGGGTTGGCAATAAAATGATAGATAGTGGCCCCCCTCTCCCTTTTCCACTCTCCCCTCTCTATATAGATGGGATGGGATTAGATTAGAGCGATAGATAGTTAGGGGTGGCACCCCTCTCTATATATATGGGGAGCTCCTCTCTCTATATAGGAAACTAACTCAACTTTTTTATAGTTGGGTCTCTCTATATAGATTATAGATTAGAGTTAAATAGAGTTAGTTGAGGGCCCCTCTATATAAACTAACTCTATTATAGATCGTGCTAATGCCACATAGTGAATGGTATAATCTATCTATATAATTTGGGGGTGAGTGTAGTGAATACCCCTCACGCCCTATATATCTATCTATGTCTCTTTATCCCTCTCTCTATATAGAGTAGAGTCTATCCCTTTAACCCTCTTTATATAGGAAACTAACTCTCATATATATATATATATATATATATATATATATATATATATATATATATATATATAGGCACTTCACTTTATATGGTTAAGGGTTGCCAAAAAAGGATAGATAGTTAGGGGTGGACTTCTATATAAGATAATTCTAATCTAGACCATCCCCATAAAAATCCATAGTGAATCTAGACAGTGCCACCCCCTCTATCTCTATATATCATAGTGAATCTAGATCATACCCCCCACCCCATTATATAATATCTAAAATCAATGCCAATACCCCATATAAAATATAGACTCTATCTCTATCTATATACTATGGGGTTGGGGCCAATTAAATTATATATACTACGCTCACCTTAAATATATAGATAGATAGATAGATAGATAGATAGATAGATAGATAGATAGATAGATATATAGATAGATAAATAGATATGGTAATGGGAGAGGAGGGACCCCTATCTCTACTCACTCTAAATCTATATCTAATTAATAATATAAATTTCAATCTAATTAATATTCCAAGATATATAGGGAGGGCCCCCTCCCCCCCATCTCTCTATATATTCTAGCCCCTCTCCCCTCTTTATATATAGGAAACTAACTCAACTTCACTTATAAGGTTACCAAAAAAACTATATACATTTGGGGGTGGCCTCCCCCCAAGACCTATATATCCCACATGCACACACACACACACACACACACACACACACACACACACACACACACACACACACACACACACACACACACACACACACACACTCACACACACACACACACAAGCATAGACATTCAGACACACACATATAAAGGGTAGGCCTATCTATCTATAGGGTGGCCCTTTATATAAACTAAACTAACTCTAATATATATTGTACCAATAAACTCTATATATATCTTACCACCCCCTCTATCTCTATCTCTATCTCTATCTCTATCTCTATCTCTATCTCTATCTTTATCTCTATCTCTATCTCTATCTCTATCTCTATCTTTATCTCTATCTCTATCTTGATCTCTATCTCTATCTATATCTCTATCTCTATCTCTATCTCTATCTCTATCTCTATCTCTATCTCTATCTCTATCTATATCTCTATCTCTATCTCTATCTCTATCTCTATCTCTATCTCTATCTCTATCTCTATCTCTATCTCTATCTCTATCTCTATCTCTATCTATCATAGTGAATATAGATAGTGCCCCCTACTCTATATATTCCCCTATCCCTAAATCTAGTTAGTGCTGGGGGCTAATCCACTCTCTATCTATCATATGAATCTAGACTATGCCCCTCCCCCCCAAGATAGAGTTTGTTTGGCCTTCCCCCCTCTATATAAACTAAACTAAACTAACTATAATCTATACCATGCCAACTATAAACTAAAATTAGATAGTTCCAATGCCAATGAAAATCTATCTCTATATAGTGCCAATAAAACTCTATCTCTATATCTTCTAATTAAACTATAGACTATGCCCCCACCCCATAGATAATATCTAAAATTAATTCCAATGCCCCATAGAGAATAGAATATAATATATACCCAATGCCAATTCCAATGCCCTATATAGAATATAGACTCTATCTCTATACAGTGGGGGCCATCCCACTATGGTGCCTTAATTGCCCCTATATATAGGTGGGCCCCTATATATATAGATGTTTTTCTCTCTTTTGATAGCCTACTATAGAATAAATAGTTGATAGCTATGAGAGGGCCCCTTATATGGCATACAACTTGATGAAGGAAGGGTTTCAGAGACTCTGTGTGAGTCGTATGTGGTGAGAGTCACATGTACAATTATTGGGGGGTTCATGTCTATCACATAGTGTGGTAGACTAACCCATTTGTTCCATGATCTATGGGTCCACAGGAGTGACCAACTTTGATCAATTAGCTAGGATTTTGATTGGATATGAAATGAATTTGTTTGGTGCGTGATCTAGTGGTATTTTTGTAGGGATTTTATTCATCACTATAGGATATTCATCCAAGATCATTGTAGTTCCCTTTTGGGTGTATATAGGATAGTCACCTATGGGTGGTTGATAGATTATGACCAATCAATGAAACCAACTCTCTGAAAGGATAGGACATTTATGGGCTTGACAAATATCTATAGTCACACTCAACCCCCCCATATATAGATGAGATAGGTTTGATGACCCTCCACAATAGATTTTGTTAGGCACTTGGTTGATGGAGAGACTGAACCATACCATATATAATACAAGGGAGGCTCTTAGATAGTATATATTAGATTTGTTTTAACTATATATAGAGGACCACACCTAATTATATATAGTTAATCAATCTATATAGGGGGAGGGGGGCAAACCCCCAACCATATAAAGTAAAGTGAATTGGATTGAATTAGCTAGACTCTATATATAGAGAGCCCCCTCCCCCTATATAGATCTGATCTAACCTAAATATAATAGATATATAGGGATTTAAGGGTATTCACTACGCTCACCCCATAGAAAGTCTAGAGAAGCCTATATATCTATTCCTATTTATATCTAGAATTTAATGTGGGTGGGGATTAGATAGATATATAGGCTCCCTGTCCCCCTGTCCCTCTCTCTCTCCCTCTCCCTATCTATATAGATAGGGATGGGGATTCTAGTTAGATAGAGTTTAAGTTATATATAAAGTGCCACCATATAGATAAGGCCCCACTAGATAGGGCTTGTGGGGAGGGGCCTATCCCTATCCCTATCCCTATATATTAGAGGATGAGGATAAGAATATCTATCCCAAATGGATCCCATCTATATTTATAGGGGATCACCCCTCACCCTCTCTAACTAAACTAGATATGGGATAGATAGGGCTTAAACTCTTACCCCCCCTCTATTATGTATGGGAGAATTAGGTTGGCCTATCCACTATAGATAGAGTTTCTCTATAGTGGAGGCTACTGGTCTATATAGATAGGGGGACCATACTTTCTTAGTAAAAAAAACTTTATTTTGGAAGGACACTCGATATATTGAGGGAATTTATGCTCTTGACTGATAGGGAGAGGAGAGCATGAATCATCACTACCTCATAAGGGTGTTGAGACCATAGAATATTACACACCTTTATTTGTAGCCCACTTAGAGGAGCCATTCACTCCATAGTGTTGTCGTACAAGATAAACACTATGAATCAAAATTCTCTCTTGGTCAACTATCCACCCAGTGAAGTGTGAACATAATAGTGGAATGCCATGAAAAACACATTCTCTTTCAATAACACTACCTCGCACTAACATAGCACAACACAACACTAATATTGTGGATTTGATCTAGTGTGCCTCTTACCGCATCAATGATGAAAGAGTGACAAGGTTCATATTTTAAAGTGACTCAACATAGGAGCTAATCACCCAAAAAAATTATAATAATAATGGGGAAAATTATATATTTATAATGGAAACCATAGGGAGATATATCGGTGAGATCAAATGGTAAAAAACTAGATTATCTAGAAGAAAACACCAACTAGAAGTCTGAGGACCTTTAGTACCAGCAACTAGTGTTTTGTAACACCTAAATGGATATATATAATATTTCCATATAGATATAGTAGGGGTTTTCATATATATGGGCCTTCCCTCCCCCTCTTTTACTTTGAGTTGGCCCTATATATATTTATTTTTGGCCCCATCTATCTGCCCATCCCATCCCATTTATATAGATAAGGACAAGGATAGGGATAAAACATATAGATGTGTGATGTGGATGGTCACCTACATATATAGTTATTTCCCATTATTATATATGCCCTAAATATAGATATGTGGTCACCATATAGATAGGAGAAATGCATGATAGATAAAGATAGGGGTTGGCAGAGTGGCTAGTCTAAAGTCTATAATACCAATACCATTAGCTGATTTCTTGATAGAGTAGGCTATTGAGGGAGCCCTAAATAGATATATAGGGGTAGGGCCCTATTTTACATATAAAGAGGGGCCTCAACCCTAATACCATCTATTAATTATGGGTAAGGCCTCTCTAAATATGGGATATATTATATAGATCTATCACTCACCCCTAAAGGGGACTCTATATAGCTGAAGTTGACCCAATAGACTAATTAGTATTCATCCCCCACCCCATATATATGTCTAGGGGTAAGATATAATATATATATAGGGTTGGGGATGTCCTATATATTTATCTATCCACTATATACAAGGTGGCTTGGTATCTATTTTCATTGACACCCCCTATATATCTTATATAGAGATCTCTAGACTTTTCCTCAACTCTCTATATAGAGGGGAGAATACCATTTGCCCATATAGTTATGGGGGGATATGTATATGGGGTAGGGCCATCACAATATATAGTTTCATTATCACCCCATATATATATATATATATATATATATATATATCTTATATAGATAACTCTAGACTAGCCCCCACTTATCACTATCTATCTGTCTATCTATCTAGAGGGGATAATGGTATTCACCAAACTATGTCTAGGGATAAGATATAAGATATATATATGAGGGCGGGGTAGGGGAGGGGGAGTGCCTTGATTTATAGATCAAGTTTATAAATACCCTAAAGTAAAGGGAAATTCCCTCTCCCAATTCCCATATATTGGTCAAGCCCATCCCAGTATTAGTCGAGCGCTCTCCCCCATATATAGATTGGGTTATTTCCCCCCTTTGTTTAGATAGGGATCTAGATAGGGGTCCTCACCTAGATATAATAGATAGGTAACACATATATCTATTTCGGAGTACCCCTATCCCTATCCCTATATAATTAGAGGAGATGAGAGGGCTATATGCTATGCTCACCCCTCACTATATATATCTATAGGGCCATCCCTATCGAGAGAGTCATTTGCTATCGTTCACACATTGATCATTAGAGGTGTGAGTGATACTTTGGTTTTCATCTCTATATATGGGGTGCTTAACCCCGATAAAGATTAAATAACTAATGGCCCATGTCTATGAAAACTCCCCTCTCCCCACCCTCTCTCTATAATGGGGAGCCCCTCTCACTCCCCTTTTTATAGATAGTAAACTCAACTCAATATCCACATATATATAGAGGGGTTGGGGGTGGCCAAATATCTAGTTCTTTTGGCTCCCTATCTATAATTATATATATGGGGATTCCCTCCTATTTATATCTAAAATATCATATATATATATATATTGATGGAAGTAGCTACTGAGATGGGGGGTTAATTAGTTTCTCAACATATAACAATCAATTCCATTTCTTCTCAATGAAATAAACACTTAAGCATAATATGAACAAATCAATACATGAACAAGATCAAGAGCAATTAACACAAGTACACACAATCTATGTGGGAAAACCTCATGGGGGATAAAACCCACTCTCAAGCTTGAAAACCAATGGACTACTTGTCCTATAAGAAATAGAAAACAAGAGATCTTTTTTGAAGCACCAACTCCACAAAGAGCACCAACCCCTCAATTTAGTCCAACACCTACTAGACCTTTAGCTAGCTCTAACTAGCAAAGAGGCTATAACCCCCTATGTGATTAAGCACCCACTCAAACACATCTAATTTGATTTACACAGCTTCTCTGATGTATTATACACTTGAGGATCACCTTCTGAAGCTCATACACCTATAATCTACTTCTCTTCTCAAGGCAGGCACACCTACCTCATTCACTCAACCAAGTCACCCTTTAGAATATTAAGTATAATGAATTTTTATCTCATGAAAATTATCCATAAAAAATTAATAATCCTCTTGACACTCTGATTGTCCTTAATGACTCATCTCTGCTCCTTGACTGAGCTCCTTCCTTTGCTTTTGTCCACACACACTCACTACCATAAACAAGATAACCAGTCTTGCTTATATACCTTTCTCCACACCTCATATCACCTTCGTCAGACAAGATAAAATATAAGGATAAATAAAATATCTTATACATGCCATCAAGGCAAATTAAACACTCCATAGGTCATCCATACTTCAAGTGGCACCTATCCAACTACTAGGCTATAATAGGTGCAATTAACCCTTATAGGTCATTCACCACACATGACCATCTCCATGAATAATATCCATCAAAAAATAATAATAACCACTTATATAATAGAATAAAAATTAATTCTCACCTTTTCATATCTCAACAAGGTCCCATACATCAAATATATTCAGAACTCACCATTAGGCCTAAAATCACTTGCTCACACATTGAGTAAGATGAACATATTAAACTTTAACCAAGGGCCAAAAAACATCAAAATGGATCTTAAAATATCATTTAACACTTTACAAAGTGTCTAATCCACCTGTAAATCCAAACCACTGCTCCATTCATGCCATTTTATCTCTCATTCCAAGACCTATAAACACCCATAAAATATTGCCAAGAAGAACTGAGGCATACTATTGATTTTATTAAAAAAAATTGAAAAAATCACATGGATAGGTCCTACATGAATCAATAAACACCTCAAAATTCATTTATCACCTTAACATAGCTCAGATAAGTTCAAACCAAGTCAAGCAAATTAATCTCTCAAATTGTCCATGCACATCAGAAACTCAGTCAAAGAACTTTAACTGATCCAACAAAAATATAGAAAAATTATAAAGATAAAATCCATGTAATAAATATATGACACTCATATAATATCACCTAGCTCTTAATCACCTCAAAATCTACTCAAAATAGCTCAAACTAGCCTCTCCAAATAGGCCACTTCAAACTGCTTGCAAGCTCCAAAAACCATTTATGAACACATGAATTTATCTCACCTAAAATGGATTCAATAAGATATTAAAAGTCATGAAATATATCCTAAAAGGATAATATTAATCTCATGAAATTATATCATAGGCTTCAATAGCAAAAAATCTTCTACAAGCTATTTTCACTTCACTAGCTCACATAGATTGAAAAGGACCAAGAAGGTCAACTTTGAGTCAACTCTATGATCATACCTCAAGAATAGGAATCCATTAAAATGAATGGATAGAGTGAATAAAACCTCTGAATGACCATCAATCTCTCAAATTCATCCTTAAACACCTGATCACATTCTCAATTCAACTTCTCACTAACTATTCTTTCACACTATTTGCTCCATTTCCAGTCTAGGGACTAGTTAACTTTAACATTCTATAACTTTGACATATAAAGATGAATATTTATAAAAATTTCCATGAATTTTTTATACATGTCCTGAGCTTCAACAAGCATCCATTTTTTCTCCTGATCATATTCATAAATCTCTCACAATATCAAAATTATTTTTAAGAAGTATTTTCCTATGGGGTCCACACATAGTCAAGAGACCAAAAATACATTAAATGTAATTTTAAAGAGTAATATACAACCTAAAATAATAAAATTTGATTACCCAATCCATTATAAGTCCAAACCATCAAGATCTTCTCTATCAGATCTAAGACTAGGGTTTTAGCACTCAAAAACCTCCTTAGCTTCTTAACAAACATTCATAAAGATATGCCATTTAACCCCTAAAAAAATTATTAGAAAAAATTATTAGGGACCTTATCAAACTAATCCAAATGGATCAGCTCCCCATGCAAAAATTTTACATGCCAATGAC